>NC_069439.1:35492317-35557212 GCF_026875155.1 Cherax quadricarinatus | reverse complement strand
CAAAGGGGAAACCTGAAGAAATTTCCAAATGGGATAGATAGGCCAAATTACTTAAAGGGGAAATTAGGGGGAAAATGGGGTGTTGGAAACAAATTAAAAGAAAACATCCCAAAATTTCCCCCAAAAGTCCAGAATTGTTTTAATTGGAAAAATTTTGAATTCAGGGTTAAACATTTTGGTTAGGGTATTTAAAAAAATCTCCTCAGTTATGGTACCGTTTTTTTTAAAATAGGTTATAAATCTGTTGGGGGGTGGGGAGGGATGACAAGATGACCTGGCTCAGTCTTCCTTAGGGGAGTGAAGACTGGGGGCTTTGAACCCGGGGGGCATACCTCTGGGAAAGGCGTGGGTTTGGGGGAATTTTTATGTCAGGTTATAAATGGGAAAACAAAAAAAAAAAAGGATTAAATAGCATGGAAAATTTGACCAACAAAAACTGAGAATAAAGATAATTGGAAAAATTGAAGACAGAAGGATATAACATGGGTAAATAATGTGGAAAAAATGAACAAACTCCCATAAGCTTAATTGAAAAAAACATGAGATAAAAAAGGGTAAATAAATACATGAGTTGGGTGTGAGTTAACTAAACTACTTGAACTCTGGGTCTGGTCAGGCCCATCCCTTAAAATGGAAGGTAAATGGGTTGGCATTGGGCTAACCAAAAGTCAAAAAACCTGTGGCAAAACATAAGTTTTCATGAACCATCTTCATAGCAAAAAGGGCTTAAAGACTCTGAAGTCAGAACACAACATAAGCTAAAACATACAGGATAAATAAGCTGTTAAAAAAAATAAAGAGCATACTGACCCTAACATGAAGCATAACATGAAGCATAACATGAACATAACAGAAGCATAACATGAAGCATAACATGAAGCATAACATGACATAAATGAAGCATAAGATGAAGCATAACATGAAGCATAACATGAAGCATAACATGAAGCATAACATAAAACAAAATGAAGCATAAATAAGCATAACATGAAGCTAACATGAAGCATAACATGAAGCAAAAACATGAAGCATAACATGAAAGAATAACATGTGAAGCAAAACATGAAGCAAAATGAAGCATAACATGAAGCATAACATGAAGCATAACATGAAGCTAACATGAGCATAACATGAACATAAATGAAGCATAAATGAAGCATAACATGAAGCATAACATGAAGCTAACAGAAGCATAACATGAAGCATAACATGAAGCAAACATGAAGCATAACATAAAGCATAACATGAAGATAACATGAAGCATAACAAAAAGCATACATGAAGCATAACATGAAGCTAACATGAAGCATAACATGAAGCATAACATGAAGCATAACATGAAGCATAAATGAAGAAATAACATGAAGCATAACATAAGCAAAAACATGAAGCATAACATGAACATAACATGAAGCAAAACATGAAGATAACATGAAGCATAACATGAAGCATAACATGAAGCATAACATGAAGCGTAACATAAATGAAGCAAAACATGAAGCATAACAAAGCATAACATGAAGCATAACATGAAGATAACATGAAGCATAACATGAAGCATAACATGAAGATAACATGAAGCATAACATGAAGCATAAGATGTATTCAACTTATTAAAAATTTATTTTTAAAGTTGTCCTGTGCATTTCTTTCATTTATTTCCCAGTTATAATTTTCCCAATGCTAAACCTTTCAGTTAAAAAGTCATGGGTCTAAAGTAATTCTTATTTACATTTTAACTTATAAATCCCAAAAAACGATTACATAGTGTTATTGAGATGCCTATTTGCAAAACCTCTCTTAAGCAGAGTGCTAAATGGAAATTTTTTTGCCTTTAAACATTTATACAGAGAATGATAACTTTATTGATATTTTTTTTTTTAGGGAATTTTTTATAAATATGTGTCATAAACTTTTTTTTGAATAACTTAAATGAGGTAAAAGAAGGTTTTATGTACATATACCAGGTGTGGCAAGGCCCTGAACATAAATATTCTTTAAAACACTCGAGTTTGAGTATTCTGGAGGCTGTGACCTTGTCAACAGCAAATGGCTCCCACGCACCCATCATTATGTAACATTTCCTTCGGTCAGAACTGTCATCATGCATGGTGGTGGCCGGCTGCCTCGTGCTTACATCTCTGCATACTTGATGTTAACCCCGTAAATCATGTTGATATCTATGATCACACCATCTCTCCATGCATGTGATATGTTGACTACCTTTCCTTCGTGTGTTTACATGTTGACACTTCCTCTTAAAGAGTTTTGATATGTTACACTTTCCTTCGTGTGTGTTTTACATAGTTGACACTTTCCCTTCACGTGTTTTTAGCGATTGTTTGGCAACCGGTCCCTTCATGTGCGTTAATGTTTTTGATACTGTCCGTTCGGTGTGTTGATATGATGATACCTCCCTTCGTAGTGTTGTTTATGCTGACACATCCTTGATGTATGTTGATATGTTGACATCTCCATCATGTGTGTTGCGATATGGTTGGGACACCTCCCTTCGAGCGTGATTAATATGCTGACACCATCCACTTCTCACGTGTGGTTGATCATGTTGACCACCTTCCTTTGTATGTGTTGATATGTTGAACATCCCCCCTCGTTCATGATTACATGTTGAAGCCATCCCTGAAGCATTAAAAACACAGTGTTGACTCTAGCCCTCATGCATGTTGATCCAGTGTTGGCCACATGTTGCATTTGTTCTGAACTCTGCTCTGATGCATATCAATGGTAAATAGCTAACAAATTTTCTCATGCATTTTTCTAATGCTTCGAGACTGTTGCCGAGTAATGCAGGTTAATATTTATTTGACACATGCCTCATGCATTTGATGTATCTTATTGCAAGGAAAAAGTTTAAATTTATGGGGGAAAATAAATACCAGAGAATTTTACGGCATAGCGGCAGCGGCACGGCAGCACGACAATCCAGCTCCTGTACTTTTCTCCAACTACCCAGGGCTACCAATGCTCCTATGATGAACCTAGTTTACATGCAAAACTGCACTACCCAACAGCACCCAGAATGACCAAAGATACCAACATGGAAACCTACAAAATCGAACATAAATAAGATCAAAGGACAGACTGCCCCACAAAACACCCAAAGCAACACCCCGCGGCCAAGAGCCGAACAACGTAACCCTAATCTTTGTATAAAAACTACTTCTTCTTAACTACAACAATTCTGTAGTATATAGGCGCAATCCTAAGAGAAACAGACACAAGGCCAGCAAGAACACCGAAAAGATCAACTATTCAACAAGTGTAGCCAGGAGGACGCCCGGCCGCCCAGCAACCACCCCACGTCGCCACCAGCTCACGGCGCACACCACAACAATAACAACAACATGGCTGCCACCAGCCATGCCTCCCTCTCTTCCCAGATTCAACCTACCAAGAATCTTCTCAGGTATGACCAACGATCCAGATACCCTAAAGTCAACATCTCCAACCTTCTAGTTATCTGAAAATATGAATCTTCGAGAGACGCAAACAAACAAGACCCAGGATGACACAACTCGAGAGAACAAAATCCTCAGTCTTGAACAAAAGTTATCAACAACCAGGAAGAAACACACCTGTGGCAAGAGACCATCCAGACAGTCATAGAATATCCATAACCCAACAAATAACAATCTCTTAATAACAAAGGTTTGAAGAAGCAGTAAAAGAATGTAAGACAAACAACTTACGATAGACCAGTTCATGACTACTTTGCTGCTCGCAAGAAGATAAAAACTGGAACAAGAAAAATTATCACAGCTACGCAGTAATAGTTTAACAGCCCACTTTTTCCCAGTGATTATGAAACCAAACAAAACAGTAACAGAAATTACTACTGACAAGATCATAAAGGACCAAACAAGGTCGTTATTGTACCTGAGTCTGAAATTACAAAAGCGCCAGGATACTAGGATACCATGGTAGAAAAGTGCTATGCTTAGATTCCCTACACATGACAGGAAAAAGAACTTAATTATTGAATCTATTAAGTAAAGAAAGTGGTATACACTAAACGAGTGTCTTACCAAAAAACGTCAAAACCACTCCTGTATAGATCAGAAAACCTTAAGCGGGAGAATAATGACGCAACACACCAATGCTTCAACCCACGGAGATGGGGAAAAATTCTTGTTAGGAAAACAAATGTAGGTCACTTACAACAAATCACGAACGAGAAAGAACTATTCACAACGATTTCTCGGGGATACTAATCTTACAGACAAATAACTAAACAATGCCACTTAAAAGCCTACGTAGTGTATGAATGTTTTGCTCCATTATTCGTCTTCAAATTTCTTGTACAAATCTCTTAGTATTTCTAATAAACAACTACCTCATTAGGTGATTTTTACTAGTAAGGCATAAAATCACCTTGATGTAATTTTCTTATTTACTATTGTTTGCTTAAACTTTAGCTAATTGATACTTTCTCTGTCATTATTACTAAACCTCACATTTTTTAAATACTAATCATTGCTAATTACTACTAAAATTAATAATTTATCATTTTTACTATAAATTCAATATTACTCTTAACATTTTTGACATTTAATAACCATACTTGTCTAATTACCTATACCTGTTTTATACCACCATTTACACTACCTTAGAGTACTCTATAATTACCTTGTACTGCCATATAACCTCTAGTATAAGCTAACCAACTGCAATATTGAATGAAAATAAACATTTACTTTTGCACCTTTTTGTAATCATTATTTACTTACTAAAATTTTATTAAAAAACACCATATTTACTACCAGTCCAATTTTACTTTTTGTACATTAAAATTAAAATAATTCTTAATGCTACAAAAGTAAAATTGACTGGTAGTAAATATGGTGTTTAACAACATTTTAGTAAGTAATAATGATTACAAAAAAAGTGAAAAGTAAAAGTTTATTTCATTCAATTATTGCACTGTAGTTAATACTAGAGGTTCTATATGGCAGTACAAGGTAATAAGAGTACTCTAAGATAGTGTACAATGAGTATAAAACACAGGTAAAGGTAATTAACAATTAATGGTTATAATGTCAAAAATGTTAAGAGTAAATTGAAATTTATAGTAAAAATGATAACTATGAGAATTTTAGTATGGTAATATCAATTGCTAGTACATTTCAAAAAATGTGAGAGGTAGTACATATGGACAAGAAGTATCAATTTCAGGCATAATTTTAAGCAAACAATAGTAATAAGAGACAAATTACGTAAGGTGACTTATGCTTACTAGTAAAATCACATAATGAGGTATTGATTATTTAAATACTAAGAGATTTTTACAATGAAATTTGAACAATAATGGAGAAAAACATCACTACCTACTAGTTTTTAATTTGGACTTTGTTTAGTTATTCTCTGTAAGATAGTACCCTGAGAAATCGTGAAGATCATTCTCGTCTGTTTTTTGTACGTTGACCTACATTTGTTTTCCTAACAAGAATTTTCCCCCATCCCGTTGAAGCATTGGTGTATTGGTCTTATTCTCCCGCTTAAGTTTTGACTCTTACAGGGGGTTTTTCGACGTTTTTTGGTAAAGACACTGTTTATGTTACCTTTTTTCTTACTTTAATAGAGCAATAATTAAGTTTTTTTTTCCTGTCAGGGAAGGGGATCTAGCAAAACACTTTTTCTACCATGGGACCCGAAACCGGGCTTTTTTTTTCAGACCAGGTACAATAACATTGTTTGGCCCTTTTATGATCTGCCCAGGGGTATTTCTTAACTGTTAACTATTACTGCGCCCGATATTTTTCTTGTCGTTTTATCTTCTTGGAGAGCAAAGTAGTCACTGAACTGGTTATCTAAGTTGTTCTCCATTCTTTTACTGCTTCTTCCCCCTTTGTATTAAGAAAAATTATTTTTTTTGTAGGGCTATCTATGACTTTTTGGATGGTTTGCCACAGTTTTCTTTCCCGGTGTTGTAATTTTTTTTAAAAGACTGGGGATTTTTTCTCGATTGTGTCACCCTGGGTGTCTTTTTTTGTTAGCGTCTCTCGAAATTTATATTTTTTAATAACTAAGTTGGGATTATGACTTTTTGGGATCTGGGTCGTTGGGCTATGAGAGACTTTGGGAGGTTGAATCCGGGGGAAAAGAGGGGAGGATGGGCTGGTGGCAGCCAGTTTTTGTTTTGTTTTGGGGTCGCCTTTAGGGGGGAGGGGGTGGTTTCTGGGCCGGGGTCCTCCTGCTACACTTGTTTAAAATTGATTTTCGGTGTTTTCTTTCGCCTTGGTGCTGTTTCCTTTAATTGGCCTCATATACTACAGGGAAATTTTTGTAGTTAGAAAAAAGTAGTTTACAAAGTTTAGGGTTACGTTGTTCGGGTGGCAGGGGGTGTTGCTTTGGGTTTGTGGGCGTCTTCCTTTTTATCTTATTTTGTTCGATTTTGTAGGTTCACTGTTGGGAATCTTTGGGCATTCGGGGGCTACGTTGGGGGGTGCAGTTTGAAGTAACTAGGGCATCTAGAGCATTGGTAGCCCGGGAGTTGGAGAAAAGTACGGAGCTTGGAGGGCGCTGCTGCCGTGCCGCTGCCGCACGCCCCAAATTTCTCTGATTTATTTTCCCCTAAATTTAAACTTTTTCCTTGCAATAAAACATCAACATGCATGAGAGCATGAATCAACATAATATTAAACCCGCATTACTGGCAAAAGTCAGCATTAAAAAATGCAGAAAATTGTTAGCATACCATTGATATGATCAAGCAGAGTTCAAAATGCAACAAGTCCCCAAAACTGATCAAACATGAGGGAGAGTAAAACTGTGTTTTATGCTTCAGGGATGGGTTCAACATGTAAACATAAAGAAGGGGGGTTCACTATCAACACATACAAAGGAAGGTGTCAACTTCAACACACGTGAAGGGGGGTGTCAGATATTAACACCTGAAGGGAAAGGGGCACATATTAACACCTGGGAAGGGAGGGGCCCCAAAATATCAACAATACATGGAAGTGTCAACATACAACACCCGAAGGGGGTCCAAAAATTCAACACACAAAGGGGGTAAAATTAACAACATAAGGGGGGTGCACATAAAAACTGAAGGGAAATTCACATTAACACACACAAGGAAAAATCCAACACAAAACACTGAAGGGAGGTGTCAAAATTAAAACACGGGAAAAAGTGTCAACATTAAAAACAAGAAGGGATTGTCAAATATCAAACACGGAAGGAAGGGGCAAACAAATTTAAAACACCAAGAAAATGTTACATAATAAAAGTGAGGGAATGTTAACGAAAACAACGGGGGGGTGTAAAAAAAACACTGAAGGAAGTTCACATTAAACAAAAAAAAAGTGAAAAAATAATCAAAAAAATTAAACATACTCAAAATGTTTTGGGGGGAAAATCAAGATGCAAGAGAGCAAGGCACCACCCCCATGTCATGAATTCTAAGGAAAAAGTAATAAATGATTCGAGGGCAGCATTCTGTTCAGTCACGAAATAAAAATATTATAAAAGTTTCGGGGCCTTCCAAACCGAAGAAAAAAACCCACCCTTTTAAAAAAAAAAAAGATGCCAAAAATTTTTAAAAAAAAAACCAAAAAAAAAAATTCAAATTTACACCGAAAAAATTTTAAAAACACAAAACCATTTGGAAGGATTTTTAAAAATGGTTAAAACACGAAGAAAAATTTTAAATTTAAATAAAATTTTTTAAAAGTTTTTTTAAAAAATTTTGCATAAATAAAACGAAAAATAAAGAAAGCACAGCAAAAAAAAAATATTAAAAAGGAAAATTTACTATGATGTTCAGGGACCCTTCTTTTTTCCCATTTTAATTTTCAGTTTTTTCCAACTTCATGTTTTTTAATTTATTTTTTCCAGTGCCTTTTGCCAACCAGTTATGTTCATTTACTTCTTTATTTTCATTTAATTTTTAAAAAAGTTTTTTGACCATTTATTTTTTTAAAATCCTTTTTTAATTTATCCTTTTTTAAAGTCTCTTTTTTCTGTTATGTTCACATTTCATTTAGCCTTTTGCTTAGAGAGTTTTGCATGATTTTCATTTACCTTTTTATGCTTATTTATCTTTGTTTTTTTTTTTAGTTCATGACTTTTTATTTAGTTATTTTTTATCTTATTTTAAAAATGCAGAAAGCCGACTTTTTTATTTAGTTATTTTCTTTTTGTTTCAGTTATGCTTCAGTATCTTCATTTATGCCCTCATGGTTATGCTTCATGTTATTTTCAGTTAGCTTATGTTATGCTTCAGTTATGCTTCATTTATTTTTTCCCCCCATGTTAGGCTTCATGTTATGCTTCAGTTATGCTTCATTTATGCTTCTTTTTGTTTCATCTTTTTTCTTTTCCAGTTATGTTCATTTTTGTTCATGTTATGCTTCATGTTATGCTTCAGTTATGCTCATTTTATGTTCATTTTATGTTTTCATGTTATGCTTCATTTATGTTTCATGTTATCTTTGTTAGTTTCATTTAGCTTTCATGTTATGCTTCATGTTATGTTTCATGTTATCTTCAGTTATGCTTATTTATGCTTTGTTTGCTTCATGTTGCTTCATGTTTGCTTATGTTAGCCTTCATGTTTCCATTTATCTTCATGTTATCTTCTTTTTATGCTTCATGTTATGCTTCATTTAGCTTCATTATGTTTCATTTTTATGCTTCAGTTTATGCTTCTTTATGCCTTCATGTTATGCTCATGTTATGCTTCATGTTTCCCTTCAGTTAGCTTCATTTATGCTTCTGTTATGCTTCATTTTATGCTTCATGTTATGTTTATTTTTATGTTTATGTTAGCTTCATGTTATGCTTCATGTTTGCTTCAGTTATGCTTCATTTATGCTTCATTTTATTTTTCATGTTATTTTCAGTTATGCTTCATGTTTGCTTCATGTTAGTTCATGTTATGTTCATTATGTTTCTGTTAGGTCCAACAAATCCCCCTTTTACTTTCTTCAACAGAACTTGAAAAATATCGCTGTGTTTTAGCTTATGTTGTGTTGCGGGGACTCCAGAAAGTCTTATAAGAACAAAAGAAATAAGAAAAAGGACACTGCAACAGGCCTACCCCTATGCCGAGCAGGTCCATGACACCCCCTCGATTAGCCCCAAAAAAACCCCCCCAGTCGGGGTCACCTCCCCTCAAGGATGGAGCACTGCACCAGACCCGCAGTACAAGCAGTCAGGTCCAAACTCCACCCACCCACCCCCCCACTCAGTATTTATCTAACCTATTTTTAAACTACACACGTTTTTATCCTCAATAACGTACGGGAGAGTTTTTTCCACTCATCCCAACTCTATTCCCAAAAACCATGCTTTCCTTACCCTTTCCGAATCCCCAATTTTTCCAACTAAAAAACAATTGCTGCGAGTCCTGTCTTGGCGGGAAAATTTTTTCGGCATGCTTTTTTACCCCCCTTTTTTTATTTGTTTTCCATTTAAAACCTCGATCATATCTCCCCTAATTCTACCCCTTTCGAGAGAGTGCAGTTTCATGGCCTCAGTCTATCCCCATAGGGAAGATTTCTGTGCATGGACATCTTTTCATCCTCCTCTGAAACGTTTTCCAAGCATTTTATCCATTCTGTAATAGGGTGACCAAACAGCAGATAGTCTAAATGAGGCCCAAACCCAAGTATATAGGTTAAGAACAACCTGGACTTCTATATTTAACTTCTAGATAAAGCAAAAATTTCTGTTAGCTTTATTGCAACACTAATGCCTGTTGTCTTGGTTTTTAAATTACTGCTAACCAGAGCTCCAAAAATGCTTTTCGAACCAGTATTTTAAAAATTACTTTATTAGTTTATATGTGGCAGGTTATTTCCCTTCCAACTTTTAAACTTTGCATTTTTCAAGCGTCAATTAGAAACCTGGCTAAAGGCCAACAGCCAATTATCAACCAAAAAAACTGGCATCCCCATACGGGGAAATATCTTTAAGATGCCCTGATCGAGACCTTTTCTCGAACTGCAATAGGATGACCTGGTCTGAGACTAGATTGCGAAGTTGTCATAAGATAAATTTGGGTCGGGGGCCAGAAGCCGAGCTATCAATTAAGAGAACTGTCTGGGGCCAGACTGGCGAGCTATCAACCAGACGACCTACTATGGGTCGGGACCCCAGAAGGTCAACCCAAGCCCTGTCGGGGTCGCTCTATTCAAGGTTGTTTACATTTCTCAGGCGACATTGCATTTAAAAGGATTTTCCCTCGTACCGAAATAGCACAATAAAAATCGATTTTTACTCAATAATGAAACAAAAAATTAATACTACCGGAAGATTTTTCCATAACTAGTATAATTTGTTATCAATTTTTATACAAGTTTTTATAAGATTTTTTTTTTAGAATGTTGACAACATTGACATGATTTTTCAGATGTTATCAAATATTTATCAGATCTTTATCACACGTGATAAACGTCACTAGCTCACTATTGACACACTGAGGTCCGGATTTTTTAATCTCCAATACAGCTGGATAAAAAAGGGTCTGATTCAGTATGACAACTGATGTCTCAGTTAGCCATCATAAATGGTACCCGGGGTTGTGACGGGGTGGGGCCATCCCGGGTGTTAGGGGGGGGGGGGTTGGGGGGGTGGGGGGGGGTCGCTCCCCGGGGTTATGGACTGGTTGGGTCGCATCCTGGGTGTTGTGGACGGTGTGGTGCATCCTGGGTGTTAGTGGACTGTGGGGGTCGCACCTGGGTGTTAGTGGACTGGTGTGGGTGCTCCTGGGGGTTAGTGGACTGGTGTGGGTCCATTCCCCGGGGGTTAGTGCTGGTGTGGGTCCATCCTGGGGGTTATGGACTGGTGTGGGGGCCTCCTGGGGGGTTAGTGGACTGGTGTGGGGGCGCATCCCGAGTGTGTGTTAGTCGGGACTGGGTGTGGGTCGCACATCCGGGTGTTAGTGGACTGGTTGTGGGTCGCATCCTGGGTGTTTAGTGGACTGGTGAGTGGGAGTCGCATCCTGGGTGTTAGGTGGACTGGTGCTGGGTCGCATCTGGGTGTTAGTGGACTGGTGTGGGTCGCATCTGGGTGTTAGGGTAGTGGACTGGTGTGGGTCGCATCCTGGGTGTTAGTGGACTGGTGGGGTCGCATCCTGGGTGTTAGTGGCACTGGGTGGGTCGCATCCTGGGACAAAACTGGAAACCCACAAGATTTTGAGGGCATTGTTCTGCAAACAAAGCGGCTTCCTATATAGTTAGTATATTGTATGTATGAATGGTTCAGAGAGAACCGACATTGTTGATAAATTAGACACATGATGCAAAATGCAAACACTTGGGTATCTTTATTGACGGAAACGTCTTGCACACAGTGACTTATCAGTCCATACAAAAGACAGAATGGTAAGAACCGGAGGTGTTTGAAGGTATAATCAGTCCCTCAACCTTTGATCGATTTAGTCTTGAAAAAGTATATGGCATATGTGCAAAGAAGTGAGTTATATACCGTAGGCAGGAGGGTGCAGCAAGTCGTAGGTGGTGATCACATTTTGTCCAGTGTGGAAGTAGAGTCGTGACCAAGGGTTAGGCAAGTGAAGAATTCTCTTGTATTAAGATCCCAGATGTTGATGTGTCAGATTGTGGACTGTTGTCATTGATTGCAGGGACTGTGTCAGGATTAATGGATTGTGTCATGATTGATGGACTGTGTCATTGATTGATGGAGCTCTCCCCTGTGTCATGATTGATGGGCTGTGTCATGGATTGATGGGACTGTGGTCATAATTATATGGATTGTGTCATGTTGATGACTGTGTCATGATTGATGGACTGTGTCATGGATTGATGGACTGTGTCCACGATGATGACTGTGTAATGATTATTGGATTGTGTCATGATTGATGGACTGTGTCATGATTGATGGACTGTGTCATGATGATGGGACTGTGTCATGATTGTGATGGGGAATGTGTCAGATTGATGGACTGTGTCATGATTGATGGACTGTGTCATGATTGTTGGACATGTGTCATGATTGATGGACTGTGTCATGATTGTTGGACTGTGTCATGATTGATGCGACTGTGTTATGATTGATGGACTGTGTCATGACTGAAGAATGGACTACATTGACTCAAGGTGGAGGATGATTACATCTGACTCCTTCCTGTTTATCCCGCATTCTGCCTTTGTATGGATGATGAAGTCACTGTTGGCGGAAACGTTTCCTCATTAAAAATACCCAAGTGTTGCAAACTGTGTCTAGGTTTTATACAGTAGTTGTTATTGATGTCAGCTTGTATGGTCTGTATACCTTGGTACATGTACTAAATAAAGATTAATTATTAACTGTTTATTATTATTCATTATTATTAATTATTATTATTATTATATTATTATTCTTATTCTTATTCTTATTATTATTATTATTAGTATTGATTATTATTATTATTATTATTATTATTATTATTATTATTCTTAATATTATTACATATTATTATTATTATTATCATCTTACTATTTCATTATTATTATTAATGTTATTATTATTATTATTATTATAATTATTACATTATTGATTTTATTAATATTATCTATATGTTATTATTATATTATTTTTATTATTATTATTATTATTATTATTATATTATTATTAATTATTTTATTATTATTATCCTCATTCATCTTCACTAGTAGATTATTATTATTAGTTATTAATGTTATTATTATTATTATAATTATTATTAGTATTATTATATTATTATTATTATTAATTCTCATCTTTCACTTATATTATTATTATTAATGTTATTATTATTATTATTATTATTATTATTATATTTATTAGTATTATTATTATTATTATTATTTATTATTATTATTATTGCAAAACGTCTGTTGCTGAAAAGATAGAAATATTCTTTAAATTATATATATATAATTTTTATATTTATATATACTATATATTATATAATATATATATTATATATATATATTATATTATATAATATATATATATATATATATATATATATATATATCTAAATATTCGCCAAATAAGATTAAGCATTTTAACCAAAATATATAAACTGATGGTGATTATTGAATTTTAATTTAAAATACATCTGAAAAAATTTGATAATAAAAAAATAAAAATATGATCAAAAAGTTTGCGAAAACTAGTGTTTTTTTAATTTAATAAGAGATTTTAAAGACGTCATCTACGTGTATAACTTTCATTGTTTGACGTTAAAAATCCTCTATAATTTACTTTTATATATTTTTAATATACTTCTCTATTTACCCAATAATTTTTTACATTTTGATAATAATCCGAAGAGTGAATATTTCCTTGTATTTTACACTGAGAAGTATTACCTTGTAAATAGATCTTCTTTGTACTCTTACACTGAGAAGTATTACCTGTAATATCTTTCCTTGTATTTACAACTGAGAAAGTATTTACCCTGTAAATATTCTTCCCTTTGTATTTACACTGAGAGTATTACCTTGTAAATATCTTCGGTGGTTATTTAAATCCAATTTTCGATGTAAATCTTATGGTAGTATATTTGGGTAGTGAGATGAACTACAGCACTACCCACCTATGTGAAGAAGATATAGCTTGAAATCCTACCAGGATAACATTCTCTATTCTCTCTCACTTTGTTGTTTGAATATCTTTAATTATTCGCCTCAAATGAAATTCATTCGATCAGAACAGCTTTCTTTTACATTTAAAATATTTAAATTAAATGCTTTAAATGTTATTTTTTTTATTGTGTTACATCATAATAATCTTAATTTTTAGAAGGTAGGATCCGTTAGCCATGGAAGGTCTCGTGGTAAGATGTAACAAAAAGCTCCAGTGCGGAGTCATTACATAATTGTATTTCAAACTTCCCTGTTGAATCTTCATCAGAACACAGCAGGAACTTATAAAATTAATGGTTGAACATTATTATGCTCACTAATATCCTTTAAATAATTTTACTGTTAATTCAATGCAATATTTTAGCACAACAGAACATAATAAACAATATTAACTCTCTCACGAGGACGGGCGACTTCTGGATTTACTGTTGCATCTTCCCACTGCACAAGTGTTGCATTCCGTGTCTCATTGCTAAGTGCTTCCAAGGTTTAAACTTAAACTTAATATTTATGTTTTTCCATTGGCTATGGGATAGTGTAAGATTAAGGTTGCTGTAAGGCTTGGTTAATTTAGATTACGGATTTAGGTATGTTACGGTTATGTTATATTAGTTTTGGTTAAATTTGTTAAGTTGGGTTAGGGGAAAGCGCTTGGTTATACTTGTTATTTTAGGTAGGTAAGTTAGCCGTTTTATATGGTTGCACTCTTTGGTTAGGGTGCCTTCGGTTTAGGTAGACTTCGGTTAGGTTCCTTCGGTTAGGTTGACTTTCGACCGTTTGGTGACTTCGGTTAGGTTGCCTTCGGTTAGGTTGAGACTGTTCGGATTAGCGTAGACTTCGGTTAGGATCTGCCTTCGGTTAGGTTGCCCTTCGGTTAGGTTGACTTCGGTTAGGTAGACTTCGGTTAGGTTGCCTTCAGTTAGGTTTGACTTCGCGTTAGGTAGACTTCGGTATAGGGTGCCTTGGGTTGAGTTTCCTTCGGTTAGGTTGACTTCGGTTAGGTTGACTTTCGGTTAGGTTTTGCCATCGGTTAGAGTTGCCATCAGGTTAGGTTGCCATCGGTAAGGTTGCCTTCGGTTAGGTTGACTTTGGTATAGGTTTTGACTTCGCGTTAGGTTTGCCATCGGTTAGGTTGCCATGCGGTTTGGTTGCCAATCGGTTAGGCTTGCCATCGGGTTAGGTGCCATCGGTTAGGTGCCTTCGGATTTAGGTTGGCTGGTTAGGTTGCCATCGGTTAGGTTGCCATCGGTTAGGTGGTTAATCCGGTTAGGTTGCCATTCGGTTAGGTTGCCATCGGTTAGGTTGCCGATCGGTTAGGTTGCCATCGCGTTAGGGTTGTCTATCGGGTTCTTAGGTTGCCGCATCGAGTTTAGGTTGCCTCTCTCGGTTAGGTTGCCTCGGTTAGGTTGCCCAAGGTTAGGCTTTTGACATCGGGTTAGATGCTATCGGTTAGGATGCCATCGGTTACGTTGCCATCGGTTAGGTATGCCATCGTTAGGTTTGCCACTCACGGTGGTTGCTATCGGTTAGGTTGCTCCTTCTCGGTTAGGTTGCCATCGCGTTAGGTTTGCCTTCGGTATAGGTTGCCTTCGAGTATAGTTGACTTGTGGTTATGAGTTGACTTCGGTTAGGTTGCCATCGGTTATGGTTTGCCATCGGTTAGGTTGCCATCGATTAGGTTGCTATAGGTTAGGTTGCCATCGGTCGTTAGGTTGCCATCGGTCGTTAGGTGCCACTCGAGTTAGGTTGAGCGCTAGGTTAGGTTGGCCATCGGTTAGGTTGCCACTCTAGGTTAGGTTGCCATCGGTTTAGCGTTGCTATCGCGTTAGGATTGCTCCACGGAATTAGGTTGCCATCGAGTTAGGTTTGCCATCGTTTAGGTGCCATCGGTTAGGTTGCTATCGGTTTGGTTGCCATCGGTTGGTTTGCTATCGGTTGGGTTGCCATTCGGGGTTAGGTTGCGCATTGGTTAGGTTGCCATTCGGTTAGGATGCTATCGTTAGGTGCCATCGAGTTAGGTTGCCTCATCTCTCGGTTAGACCGTTGCATCGTTAGGATTGCCTCTCAGGTTACGGTTGCTATCGGTTAGGTTGCCTTCTCGTGTTAGGTTGCCTCATCGGTTAGGTTGCCTTCGGTTAGGTGCCTTCGGTTTATAGAGTATTGACTTGGTTAGGTTGACTGTGTGTGTTAGGTTGCCATCGGTAGGTTGGCCATCTGCGTTAGGTTGCCATCGGTTTCAGGTTGAGCAGGTTAGGTTGCCAGTTCGAGTGTAGGTTCGCCCATCGGTTAGGTTGCCATCGCGGTTAGGTTGCTTTGATCGGTTAGGTTGCCATCGGTTAGGTTGCCATCCGGTTAGGTTGCCATTCGTTAGGTTTGCCATCGGTTAGGTTAGCCCTCTATCGGTAAGGTTGCCATCGGATTAGGTTGCATATGGTTGTGGTTGCCATCGAGCTGGGTGCCAACGGTTAGGTTTGCCTCTCGGTTTAGGATGCTATCGGTCTAGTGGGCATGACCATCGGTTAGGTTGCCTCTGGTTAGGTTGCCATCGGTTAGGTTGCCATCGGTTAGCTGAGGCTAGTTGGGTCAGGTCTAGGTTAGAAATTAGTCGGAGATTCATTCACATTCTCGTGCTCAACCAAAAACAAATATTTTGAAATCAAATCTTGAAGACTGTTGTTGGGATAGCTGTGAAAGACATTTGGAGTCTTGAAAGGACTGTTGGTTGGGATGCCTAGATGAAAGACACTTATGAGACTTGAAGACTGTTGTTGGGATAGCTGATGAAAGACTCACTGTTGAGTCTTGGAAGACTGTGTTGGATGCTGCATGAAAAGACACTATGAGTCTTAAAGTAAAGCTGTGTTGGGAATTGTGATGAAAGACACCTTGAGTCTTTGAAGACTGTTGTTGGGATGCTGATGAAAGACACTTGAGTTTGAAGACTGTTGTTGGGGATGTGATGAAAGTACACCAGAGTCTTGAAAGGATGTTGTTGGGAGCTGATGAGAAGAAGACTCACCTGAGTCTTGAAGACTGTTGTTGGGATGCTGATGAAAGACACTTGAGTCTGTGAAGACATGTTTTGAGGATGTGATGAAAAGACACTTGAAGTCTTGAGACTGTTGTTGGGTGCTTGATGAAAGACACTTGAGTCTTGAAAAACTGTGTTGGGAGATGCTGATGAAAGACACTTGGATGTCTTGAAGACTGTTGTTGGATTGCTGATGAAAGTCACCTGAGTCTTGAAGTCTGTTGTTGGGATGCTGATTGAAAGGACTACCTGAGTCTTGAAGACTTGTTGTTGGGATGCTGATGAAAGACAGCCTGAGTCTGATGGACTGTTGTTGGGATGCTGATGAAACGACAACTTGTGTTTGTAGACTGTTGTTGGGATGCGATGAATGAAAGGACACCCAGAGTCTTGAAGATGTTGTTGGGATGCTGATGAAAGACACTTGAGTCCTTTGAAGACTGTTGTTGGAATGCTGATGAGAAAGACAGACTTGAGTCTTGAAGACTGTTGTTGGGGGATGCTGATGGAAGACACTTGGTCTTGAAGACTGTTGTTGGGACTGCTGATGAAAGGACAACTGAGTCTTGAAGACGTTGTTGGGATGCTGAGAAAGAGACACTTGAGTTTGAAGACGTTGTTGGGATGCTGATGAAAGGACTCACTTGTGTCTTGAAGAAATCGTTGTTGGGATGACTGATTGAAAAGACACTTGAAAGTCTCTTGATGCGATGTTGTTGGGATGCTGCAATGAAAGACACTGAGTCGTGATAGACTGTTTTTGGGATGCTGTATGAAGACACTTGAGTCTTAGAAGACTGTTGTTGGGAGATGCTGATATGAAAGACACTTGTAGTCCTTTGAAGGCTGTTGTTGGGATGCCTGAAGAAGACACTTTGAGTCTTGAAGATGTTGTGGAGATGCTGATGAAAGACACATGAGTCTTGAAGACTGTTTTGGGGATGCGATGAAAGACACACTTGAGTCTGGAAAGACTGTATATTGTTTGGATGCTGATGAAGACACACCCTGAGTTTTGTTGAAAAGACTGTTGTTGGATGCCCGATGAAAGATCACTTGAGTCTTAAAGAATGTTGTTGGGATGCTGGATGAATGACACTTGAGTCTTGAAGACTAGACTGTTGTTGGGATGCTGATGAAAGACACTTGAGTCTTGAAGACTGTTGTTTGGATGCTGTTGAAAGACTTACCTGAGTCTTGAAGACCTGTGTTGGGATGCTGATGAAGACACTTGATGTCTTAAGTGACTGGTGATGGAGATGCTGATGAAGACACTTGAGTCTTGAGACTGTGCGTTGGTGATTGCTGATTGAAAGACACTTGAGTCTATGATTAAATGTTGTTGGGATGCTGAATGAGAAAGGACACTTGGCACTTAGTCTTGAAGACTGTTGTGGGATGCTGATTGAATGACACCTGAGTCATTGAAGACTGTTGTTGGGTGCAGATGAAAGACACTTGAGTCTTGAAGGACGGTTGTTGGTGATGCTGATGAAAGACACTTGAGTCTTGAAGACAGTGGTTGGGATGCTGAAGAATTGATAACACTTTGTTCTTGAAAGGACTGTTGTTGGGATGATGATGAAAGACACTTGAGTCTTGAAGACGGTTGTTGGGATGATGCTGATGAAAGACGCAATTGAGTCTCTTGAAGACTCGGTGCTTTGGCTCATGCTGATTGTGAATACGTACCACTGTAGTCTTGAAGACTGTTGTTGGGGATGCTGATGAAAGACACTTGTGTCTTGAAGGACAGTTGTTAGAGGATGTGATGAAAGACACTTGAGTCTTGCAGACTGTTGGTTGGTGCAGATGAAAGACACCTGAGTTTAAAGACTGTTGTATGGGATGCTGATGAAAGGACAATGAGTCTTGAAGACTGTTGTTGGGAATGCTGATGATAAAGGACACTGAGTCTTGAAGACTGTTGTTGGGATGCTGATGCAAGGAACTTGAGTCTTGGAAGCTGGTTGTTGGGATGATGATGAACGACACTAGAGTCATGAAGACTGTTGTTGGGATGCTGATGAAAGACACTTGAGTCTTGAAGACTGTTGTTGGGATGCTGATGAAAGACACTTGAGTCTTGAAGACTGTTGTTGGGATGCTGATGAAAGACACTTGAGTCTTGAAGACTGTTGTTGGGATGCTGATGAAAGACACTTGAGTCTTGAAGACTGTTGTTGGGATGCTGATGAAAGACACCCGAGACTTGAAGACTGTTGTTGGGATGCTGATGAAAGACACTTGTGTCTTGAAGACTGTTTTGGCGATCTGATGAAAAGACACTTGAGTTCTCTGAAGACTGTTGTTGGGATGCTGATTTGAAAGACACTTGAGTTTGACGACTGTGTTGGGATGTGATGGAAAGACAACTTGAGTCTTGAAGACTGTTGTTGGCATGCTGATGAAAGACACTTGAGTCTTGAAGACTGTTGTTGGGATGCTGATGAAAGACACTTGAGTCTTGAAGACAGTTGTTGGGATGCTGATGAAAGACACTTAGTCTTGAAGGACTGTGTTGGATTGCATGTTGTTAAAGGACACATGAGTCTTGAAACTGTTGTTGGGATGCTGATGAAAGGACACTTTAGTTTGAAGACTGTTGTTGGGATGCTGAATGAAAGACTCTTGAGTCTTGAGCTGTTGTAGGGATGTGATTGAAAGACACTTGAGACTGAAGACTGTTGTTGGGGTGCTGATGAAAGAACCTGAGTCTTAAAGGACTGTTGTTGGGATGCTGATGAAAGACACTTGAGTCTTGAAAAGACTGTTGTGTGGATGCTGAATGAAAGACACTTGAGTCTGTGAAGACTGTTGTTGGATGCGATGAAAGACACTTGAGTCTTGAAGATGTTGTTGGATGGCTGATGAAAAGACAATTGAGTCTTGAAGACTGTTGTTGGGATGCTGATGAAGAACTTTAGTCTTGAAGACTGTTTGTGGGATGCTGTTGAAAGACACTGAGTCTTGAGAAGACTGTTGTTGGGATGCTGTGATGAAAGACACTTGACTCTTGAAGTCTGTTGGTTGGGATGTGATGACAGACACTTGACTCTTGAAGGCTGTTGTTGGAGATGAAGATGGAAAGCACTTGAGACTGGGAAATGACTTGTTGTTGGGTATGCTGAATGAAAGACACTTGAGATCTTGAAGATGTTGTTGGGATGCTGATGCGAAAAGACACTCATTGAGTCCTTGAAGACTGTTGTTGGGATGCTGGGAAAGACACTGGAGTCTTGAAGACTGTTGTTGCGGATGCTGATGAAAGAACACTGAGTCTATGGAAGATGTTGTTGGGATGCTGATAGAAAGGACACTTGGTCTTGAGACTGTTGTTGGGATGCTGAATGAAAGATCACTTGAGTCTTGAAGACTGTTGTTGGGATGCTGATGAAGACACTGGAGTCTTGAGACTGTTGTTTGAGATGCTGACGAAAGAACTTGAGTCTTGAAGACTGTTGTAGGATGCTGATGAAAGGACACCTGAGTCTTGATAAGACTGATGTTGGGATGCTGATGAAAGACACATGAGTCTTGAAGATGTTGTTGGGATGCTGATGAAAGACACTGAACTTGAAGACTCGTTGTTTGGGAGCGGTAATGCTGATGGAAAGACACCTGAGCCTTGAAGAACTGCTTGTTTGGATGTGATGAAAGACACCTGAGTATTGAAGACTGTTGTTGGGAATGCTGATGAAGACACCTGAGTCTTGAAGCACTGTTGTTGCCGGATGCTGATGAAAGACCCCTGGTCTTGAAGACTGTTGTTGGTATGCTGGATTGATAAGACACTGAGTCTTGAAGACTGTTGTTGGGATGGCTGATGAAAGACACCTGAGTTCTTGAAGACTGTTGTTGGGATGCTGATGGAAAGAACACCTGAGTCTTGAAGACTGTTGTTGGGTTGCTGAGATGGAAACACACTGAGTCTTGAAGACTGTTGTTGGGATGCTGAGAAAGACCACCCTGAGTCTTGATGACTGTGTTGCTAGGATGCTGATTGAAAGAACTTGAGTCTTTGAAGACTGTTGTGTGGGATGCTGAATGAAAGACACATTGAGCCTTGAGACTGTTGTTGGGATGCTGATGAAAGACACTTGGCCTTGAAGTGTTGTTGGGATGCTGATATGAAAGACTCTTGATGCCTTGAAGACTGATGTTGGGATGCTGAGATGAAGACACTTGAGCCTTGAAGATATTGTTGGGATGCTTGTGAAAGACACTTGAGCTTGAAGGACTGTTGTTTGGGATGCTGCATGAAGAAGACACTTGAGCCTTGAAGACTGTTGTTGGGATGCTGATGAGAGACACTTGAGTCTTGAAGACTGTTGTTGGGATGCTGATGAAAGACACCTGAGTCTTGAAGCACTGTTGTTGGGGATGCTGATGAAAGACACTTGATGTCTTGAAACTGTTGTTGGGTATGCTGATGCAATAAGACACTTGAGTCTTGATAGATGTTGTTGGGATGCATGAGTGAAAGACACTTGAGTCTTTGCCAGATTGTTGTATGGGATGCTGATGAAAAAGAGACACCATGAGGTCTTGAAGACTGTGTTGGGTATGTCTATGATTAAAGACACCTGAGTCTTGTGAAGACTGTTGTTGGGATGCTGATGAAGACACTGAGTCTTGAAGACTGTTTGTTGGGATGCTGTTGAAGATCACGTTGAGTCTTGAGATGTCTTGTTGGGATGCTGATGAAAGACCATGCCCTAAACAGTCTTTGAAGGGGAAAAAGGAGGGGGGGGGGGAACTTGTTGTTGGGATGCTGATGAAAGACACTTGAGTTTGAAGACTGTTGTTGGGATGCTGATGAAAGAGACACTTTGAGTCTTGAAGATCTGTTGTTGTTATAGTTGCTGATGGAATAAGACCCTTGAGTCATGTGAATAAGACCCTGTTGTTGGGATGCTGATGATGAAAGATCAACACACGCTGAGTCTCGAAGACTGTTGTTGGATGGTCATGACTGGAAAGACACTTTGAGTCTTGAAGACTGTTGTTGGGATGTCTGATGGAAAGACACTTGAGTCTGAAGACTGATTGTTGGGTGCTGATGAAAGGACACTAGGACTTGTAAGACTGTTGTTGGGATGCTGTGAAAGGACACTTGAGTCTTGAAGACTGTTGTTGGGAGATGCTGATGTAAAAGACACTTGAGTTGAAGACTGTTGTTGGAATGTGATGAAAGACACTTGAGTCTTGAAGGACTGTTGTGGGTATCTGTGCAAGAGACACTGAGTCTTTGAAGACTTGTTGTTGGATGCTGATGTTGAAAGATCACTTGAGTATTGAAGATGTTGTTGGCATGCTGATGAAGGACCACTTGAGTCTGAAGACTGTTGTTGGGATGATGATGTAAAAGACACTTGAGTCTTGTAGACTGTTGTTGGGATGCTGTGAAAAGACACTTGAGTCTTGACGAATGTTGTTGGGATGTGATGAAAGTACACTTGAAGTCTTGAAGCTGTTGTTGGATGCTGATTGAAAGACTCCTGAAGTCTTGAAGACTGTTGTTGGGATGCTGATGAAAGGACACTTGAGTCTTTGAAGCTGTTGTTGGATGCTGATGAAAGCCTTGAGGTCTTGAAGACTGTTGTTGGGATGCTGATTGAAAGGACACTTGAGACTTGAAGACTGTTGTTGGGATGGCTGATGATATAGACAGTTCGTTGAGTCTTGAAGACTGTTTGTTTGGGATGCTGATGAAAGACACTTGTAGTCTTGAAGGGACTGTGTTGTTGGAGATGCTGATGAAAAGACCACTTAGAGTCTTGAAGACTGTTGTTGGGATGCTACGAGACACTTGAGTCTTGAAGACTGTTTGTTGGTGATTGCTGTATGAAAGACACATTTGAGTCTTGAAGATGTTGTTGGGATGCTGATGAAAGGAACTGAGTCTTGAAGACTTGTTGTTTGGATGCCTGGTGAAAGAGACATCCTGAGTCTTGAAGACTGTTGTTGGGATGCCCGACTGAAAGACACTTGAGTCGTTAAAGACTGTTTCGTTGGGATGCTGATGAAAAGACACTTGAGTCTTGACGGACTGTTGTTGGGATGCTGATGAAGACCACTTGAGTCTTGCAAGACTGTTGTTTGGATGCTGTTGAAAGGAACTGAGTCTTGAAAGGACTGTTGTTGGATGCTGATGAAAGACACTTGAGTCTTGAAGACTGGGTGTTGTGGATGCTGAATGAAAGACACTTGAGTCTTGAAGGAGACTGTTTGTTTGGATGCTGTTGAAAGACACCTAGTCTTGAAGATGTTGTTGCGGATGGCTTAGATGGAAGACAACTTGAGTCTTGAGACTGTTGTTGGGATGCTGAGAATGAAAGACACTTGAGTCTTGACCGACTGTTGTTGGATGCTGATGAAAGGACCGCCCTTTGTCTTGACGACTGTTGTTGGGAATGCTGATGACAATGACATTGAGAACTCTTGAAAGGACTGTTGTTGGGATGCTGATGAAAGACACCTGAGTCTTGAAGACTGTTGTTGGGATGCTGAATGAAAAAGACACCTTTGTCTGGACGACTGTTGTTGGGATGCGGGAAGAAAAGACATCTTGAGTCTGAAGACTGTGTTGGGGATGCTGATGAAAGACACTTGAGTCTTGAAGACTGTTGTTGGGATGCTGATGAAAGACACCTTTGTCTGACGACATGTTGTTGGATGCTGACGGAAAGACACTTGAGTCTTGAAGACTGTTGTTGGGATGGCTGATGAAAGACACACTTGAGTCTTGAAGTACTGTTGTTGGGATGCTGATGTAAAGCCACCTTTTGTCTTGATGGACTGTTGTTGTGTGATGAAACACACCTGAGTCTTGAAGACTGGTTGTTGGGATTTGCTATTGGAATGAAAGACACCTGAGTCTTGAAGACTGTTGTTGGGATGCTGATGAAAGACACTTGAGTCTTGAAGACTGTTGTTGGGATGCTGATGAAAGACACTTGAGCCTTGAAGACTGTTGTTGGGAGATGCTGATGATAGACACTTGAGCCTTTGAAGATGTTGTGTTTGGATGCTGATGAAAGACTCTTGAGCCTTGAAGACTGTTGTTGGGATGCTGATGAAAGACACTTGAGCCTTGAAGACTGTTGTTGGGATGCTGATGAAAGACACTTGAGCCTTGAAGACTGTTGTTGGGATGCTGATGAAAGACACTTGAGTCTTGAAGACTGTTGTTGGGATGCTGATGAAAGACACTTGAGTCTTGAAGACTGTTGTTCGGGGATGCTGACTCGAAAGAACACTTGAGTCTTGAAGACTGTTGTTGGGATGCTGCGAATGTAAAGACACCGAGTCTTGAAGACTGTTGTTGGGATGCTGATGAAAAGACACTTGAGTCTTGAAGACTGTTTTGGGATGTGATGAAAGACATACTTGAGTGCTTGAAGACTGTTGTTGGGATTGTGAGTGAAAGGACACTTGAGACTTGAAAGGCTGTTGTTGGGATGCTGATGAAAGACATTTGAGTCTAGAAGACTGTTTTTTGGGGGGATGCTGATGAAAGACCCACTTGAGTCTGAAGACTGTGTTGGGATGCGCTGTTTGAAAGACACTTGAGTCTTGAAGACTGTTGTTGGATGCTGAGAAGACTCACGCTTGAGTCTTGAAGGACTGTTGTTGTGGATTCTGATGAAAGACACTTGAGACTTGAAAGCTGTTGTTGGATGTGCAATGAAAGACACTTGGCTCTTGAAGGGGGGGGACTGTGTTGTTTGGATTTGCTGTTTTGAAAGACCCTGAGATATTGAAGACTGTTGTTGGGATGCCCGATGAAAGACACTTGATCTTAACAGACTGTGTGGGAGGATGCTGATGAAAGACACTTGAGTTTGAGGACTGTTTTGCGGATGTGATTGAAAGGACACTTGAGTTCTTGAAGACTGTTGTTTGGATGCTGATTGAAAGAAACCTGAGTCTTGAATGACTGTTGTTGGGATGCTGATGTAAGACAATTGAGTCTTGAAGACTGGTGTTGGATGCTGATGAAAGACACTTGAGTCTTGCGAAGGATGTTGTTTGGATGCTGTTGAAAGACATGAGTCTTGAAGACTGTTGTTGGAGATGCTATGGAAGACTTTGAAGTTTTTTGAAGACTGGTTGTTGGGATGCTGATGAAGACACTTGAGTCTTGAAAGACTGTTGTGGGTGCTGATGAAAGAACCTTTGTCTTGACGACTGTTGTTGGGTGTGATGAAAGACACTTGAGGTCTTGAAGGATGTTGTGGGATGCTGATTGAAAGACACCTAGTCTTGAAGACTTGTTGTTGGATGCTGATGGAAAGGACACCTTTGTCTTGAGACTGTTGTTGGGATGCTGCTGAAAGACACTTGGAGTCTTATGAAGACTGTTGTTGGGATGCTGATTAAGAATGGAAGATCACTGAGTCTTGAAGACTGTTGTTGGGATCTGATGAAAGACACCTTTGTCTTGACGACTGTTGTTGGGATGCTGATGAAAGACACTTGAGTCTTGAAGAATGTTGTTGGGATGTGATGAAAGACACTTGAGTCTGATAGACTGTTGGTGGGATGCTGATGAAAGACACCTTTGTCTTGACAGACTGTTGTTTGGGATGCTGATTTGGAAACAACCTGAGTCTTGAAGACTGTTTGTTGGGATGCTGAATGAAAGACACCTGAGTCTTGAAGACTGTTGTTGGGATGCTGATGAAAGACACTTGAGTCTTGAAGACTGTTGTTGGGATGCTGATGAAAGACACTTGAGCTTTTGCATCCTAGTTTTCGTCATCAACCCCATGAAGACTGTTGTTGGGATGCTGACGACAGGACACTTGAGCCTTGAAAGACGGTTGGTTGGGATTGCTGATGAAAGATCTTGAGCCTTGAAAGACTGTTGTGTTGGTGATGCTGATGAAAGACACTTGGCTCTTGAAAAGACTATTGTTGGGATGCTGATGAAGGCACGTGGCCTTTTGAAGACTGTTGTTGGGAGATGCTGATGAAAGACACTAGAGCCTTGAAAGATGTAGTTGGGATGCTGATGAGAGAACTTGGTCTGAAGACTGTTGTTGGGATGTGAGATTGAAGAAACTGAGGTCTTGAAGACTGTTGTAATTGGGATGCTGATGAGACACTTGAGTCTTGAAGAACTGTTGTTGCGGCGATGTGATGAAAAGAGAACTTGAGTCTTTGTAATGGATGTTTGGTTGGGATGCTTGATGAGAATGGACGAATTTGGAGGTCTGTGAAGACTGTTGTTGGGGATGCTGATGAAAGAGACATACTGAGTCTTGATAGACTGTTGTTGGGATGCTGATGAAAGGACACTACCTGAGTCTTGAAGAATGTTGTTGGGATGCTGATGATAGACACTCCCTGAGTCTTGACGACTGTTCGTTGGGATGACTTGATGAAAGGACACTTGAGTCCTTTGCATACAGACTGTTGTTTGGGATGCAGGAATGATGAAAGACACTTTGAGTCTATGAGAATGTTGGTTGGGATGACACTGATGAAAGACACTTGGAGTCTTGAAGACTGTTGTTGGGATGCTGTATGTAATCGGCCACTTGAGTTCTTGACGATCTTCGTTGTTTGTGATGCTTGATGAAAGAGACAACTTGAGTCTTTGAAGACTGTTGTGTGGGAATGCTTGAATGAAAGACACCTGAGTGCTCGAGACTGTTGTTGTGGGGATGATGATATGAAGAGACACTTGGGAGTCCTTGTAACAATGTTGTGGGATGTCGATGAAAGATACACTTGAGTCTCGAAGAAGACTGCTTGTTGGCATGACTGATGAAAAGAGAGTACACTAGAGACTTGTAAGACTGTTGTTGGTATGCTGATGAAAGACACTTGAGTCTTTGAACGGGACTGTTGTTGTGTGGATGTGATCTGAAGAGACACTTGAGTCTTGAATAAGACTGGTGGTGTGGGATGCTGATGAAAGGACACTTGAGTCTTGACAGATGTTGTTGGCGATGCTGATGAAAGACACTTGTGTCTTGAAAGACTGTTGTTGGGCATGCAGTATGAAAGACATCATACAGTTGACATGTTATTTTTACAGATGTTTTATCAAATATTTATCAGATCTTTATCACACGCTGATAAACGTCACTAGCTCACTCAGCTGTGACACACTGAGGTCCGGAGTTTGAATCTCTCCAATACAGCTGGATAAAAAATAGGGTCGTGATTCAGTATGACAACTGATGTCTCAGTTCAGCCATCAGTAAATGGGTACCTGGGTGTTTGTGGACTGGTGTGGGTCCGCATCTGGGTGTTAGTGGACTGGTGTGTGGTCGCATCCTGGGTGTTAGTGGACTGGGTGTGGGTCGCTACTGGGTGTTAAGTGGACTAAGGTGTGGGTCGCACTCTCCTGAGGTGTTAGTGGACTGGTTGTGGGTTCGCATCCTGGGTGTTAGTGGACTGGTGTGGGTCGCATCCTGGGTGTTAGTGGACTGGTGTCTGGGTGCTTCCTGGGTGTTACGTGGAACTGGTGTGCGGTCACATTCTGGGTGTTAGTGCATGGTGTGGGTCGCATCCTGGGTGTTAGTGGACTGGTGTGTGGGTCGCTCCTGGGGTGTTAGTGGACTGGTGTGGGGTCGCATCCTGAGTGTGTGTTAGTCGGGACTGGGTGTGGGTCGCACATCCGGGTGTTAGTGGACTGGTTGTGGGTCGCATCCTGGGTGTTTAGTGGACTGGTGAGTGGGAGTCGCATCCTGGGTGTTAGGTGGACTGGTGCTGGGTCGCATCTGGGTGTTAGTGGACTGGTGTGGGTCGCATCTGGGTGTTAGGGTAGTGGACTGGTGTGGGTCGCATCCTGGGTGTTAGTGGACTGGTGGGGTCGCATCCTGGGTGTTAGTGGCACTGGGTGGGTCGCATCCTGGGACAAAACTGGAAACCCACAAGATTTTGAGGGCATTGTTCTGCAAACAAAGCGGCTTCCTATATAGTTAGTATATTGTATGTATGAATGGTTCAGAGAGAACCGACATTGTTGATAAATTAGACACATGATGCAAAATGCAAACACTTGGGTATCTTTATTGACGGAAACGTCTTGCACACAGTGACTTATCAGTCCATACAAAAGACAGAATGGTAAGAACCGGAGGTGTTTGAAGGTATAATCAGTCCCTCAACCTTTGATCGATTTAGTCTTGAAAAAGTATATGGCATATGTGCAAAGAAGTGAGTTATATACCGTAGGCAGGAGGGTGCAGCAAGTCGTAGGTGGTGATCACATTTTGTCCAGTGTGGAAGTAGAGTCGTGACCAAGGGTTAGGCAAGTGAAGAATTCTCTTGTATTAAGATCCCAGATGTTGATGTGTCAGATTGTGGACTGTTGTCATTGATTGCAGGGACTGTGTCAGGATTAATGGATTGTGTCATGATTGATGGACTGTGTCATTGATTGATGGAGCTCTCCCCTGTGTCATGATTGATGGGCTGTGTCATGGATTGATGGGACTGTGGTCATAATTATATGGATTGTGTCATGTTGATGACTGTGTCATGATTGATGGACTGTGTCATGGATTGATGGACTGTGTCCACGATGATGACTGTGTAATGATTATTGGATTGTGTCATGATTGATGGACTGTGTCATGATTGATGGACTGTGTCATGATGATGGGACTGTGTCATGATTGTGATGGGGAATGTGTCAGATTGATGGACTGTGTCATGATTGATGGACTGTGTCATGATTGTTGGACATGTGTCATGATTGATGGACTGTGTCATGATTGTTGGACTGTGTCATGATTGATGCGACTGTGTTATGATTGATGGACTGTGTCATGACTGAAGAATGGACTACATTGACTCAAGGTGGAGGATGATTACATCTGACTCCTTCCTGTTTATCCCGCATTCTGCCTTTGTATGGATGATGAAGTCACTGTTGGCGGAAACGTTTCCTCATTAAAAATACCCAAGTGTTGCAAACTGTGTCTAGGTTTTATACAGTAGTTGTTATTGATGTCAGCTTGTATGGTCTGTATACCTTGGTACATGTACTAAATAAAGATTAATTATTAACTGTTTATTATTATTCATTATTATTAATTATTATTATTATTATATTATTATTCTTATTCTTATTCTTATTATTATTATTATTAGTATTGATTATTATTATTATTATTATTATTATTATTATTATTATTCTTAATATTATTACATATTATTATTATTATTATCATCTTACTATTTCATTATTATTATTAATGTTATTATTATTATTATTATTATAATTATTACATTATTGATTTTATTAATATTATCTATATGTTATTATTATATTATTTTTATTATTATTATTATTATTATTATTATATTATTATTAATTATTTTATTATTATTATCCTCATTCATCTTCACTAGTAGATTATTATTATTAGTTATTAATGTTATTATTATTATTATAATTATTATTAGTATTATTATATTATTATTATTATTAATTCTCATCTTTCACTTATATTATTATTATTAATGTTATTATTATTATTATTATTATTATTATTATATTTATTAGTATTATTATTATTATTATTATTTATTATTATTATTATTGCAAAACGTCTGTTGCTGAAAAGATAGAAATATTCTTTAAATTATATATATATAATTTTTATATTTATATATACTATATATTATATAATATATATATTATATATATATATTATATTATATAATATATATATATATATATATATATATATATATATCTAAATATTCGCCAAATAAGATTAAGCATTTTAACCAAAATATATAAACTGATGGTGATTATTGAATTTTAATTTAAAATACATCTGAAAAAATTTGATAATAAAAAAATAAAAATATGATCAAAAAGTTTGCGAAAACTAGTGTTTTTTTAATTTAATAAGAGATTTTAAAGACGTCATCTACGTGTATAACTTTCATTGTTTGACGTTAAAAATCCTCTATAATTTACTTTTATATATTTTTAATATACTTCTCTATTTACCCAATAATTTTTTACATTTTGATAATAATCCGAAGAGTGAATATTTCCTTGTATTTTACACTGAGAAGTATTACCTTGTAAATAGATCTTCTTTGTACTCTTACACTGAGAAGTATTACCTGTAATATCTTTCCTTGTATTTACAACTGAGAAAGTATTTACCCTGTAAATATTCTTCCCTTTGTATTTACACTGAGAGTATTACCTTGTAAATATCTTCGGTGGTTATTTAAATCCAATTTTCGATGTAAATCTTATGGTAGTATATTTGGGTAGTGAGATGAACTACAGCACTACCCACCTATGTGAAGAAGATATAGCTTGAAATCCTACCAGGATAACATTCTCTATTCTCTCTCACTTTGTTGTTTGAATATCTTTAATTATTCGCCTCAAATGAAATTCATTCGATCAGAACAGCTTTCTTTTACATTTAAAATATTTAAATTAAATGCTTTAAATGTTATTTTTTTTATTGTGTTACATCATAATAATCTTAATTTTTAGAAGGTAGGATCCGTTAGCCATGGAAGGTCTCGTGGTAAGATGTAACAAAAAGCTCCAGTGCGGAGTCATTACATAATTGTATTTCAAACTTCCCTGTTGAATCTTCATCAGAACACAGCAGGAACTTATAAAATTAATGGTTGAACATTATTATGCTCACTAATATCCTTTAAATAATTTTACTGTTAATTCAATGCAATATTTTAGCACAACAGAACATAATAAACAATATTAACTCTCTCACGAGGACGGGCGACTTCTGGATTTACTGTTGCATCTTCCCACTGCACAAGTGTTGCATTCCGTGTCTCATTGCTAAGTGCTTCCAAGGTTTAAACTTAAACTTAATATTTATGTTTTTCCATTGGCTATGGGATAGTGTAAGATTAAGGTTGCTGTAAGGCTTGGTTAATTTAGATTACGGATTTAGGTATGTTACGGTTATGTTATATTAGTTTTGGTTAAATTTGTTAAGTTGGGTTAGGGGAAAGCGCTTGGTTATACTTGTTATTTTAGGTAGGTAAGTTAGCCGTTTTATATGGTTGCACTCTTTGGTTAGGGTGCCTTCGGTTTAGGTAGACTTCGGTTAGGTTCCTTCGGTTAGGTTGACTTTCGACCGTTTGGTGACTTCGGTTAGGTTGCCTTCGGTTAGGTTGAGACTGTTCGGATTAGCGTAGACTTCGGTTAGGATCTGCCTTCGGTTAGGTTGCCCTTCGGTTAGGTTGACTTCGGTTAGGTAGACTTCGGTTAGGTTGCCTTCAGTTAGGTTTGACTTCGCGTTAGGTAGACTTCGGTATAGGGTGCCTTGGGTTGAGTTTCCTTCGGTTAGGTTGACTTCGGTTAGGTTGACTTTCGGTTAGGTTTTGCCATCGGTTAGAGTTGCCATCAGGTTAGGTTGCCATCGGTAAGGTTGCCTTCGGTTAGGTTGACTTTGGTATAGGTTTTGACTTCGCGTTAGGTTTGCCATCGGTTAGGTTGCCATGCGGTTTGGTTGCCAATCGGTTAGGCTTGCCATCGGGTTAGGTGCCATCGGTTAGGTGCCTTCGGATTTAGGTTGGCTGGTTAGGTTGCCATCGGTTAGGTTGCCATCGGTTAGGTGGTTAATCCGGTTAGGTTGCCATTCGGTTAGGTTGCCATCGGTTAGGTTGCCGATCGGTTAGGTTGCCATCGCGTTAGGGTTGTCTATCGGGTTCTTAGGTTGCCGCATCGAGTTTAGGTTGCCTCTCTCGGTTAGGTTGCCTCGGTTAGGTTGCCCAAGGTTAGGCTTTTGACATCGGGTTAGATGCTATCGGTTAGGATGCCATCGGTTACGTTGCCATCGGTTAGGTATGCCATCGTTAGGTTTGCCACTCACGGTGGTTGCTATCGGTTAGGTTGCTCCTTCTCGGTTAGGTTGCCATCGCGTTAGGTTTGCCTTCGGTATAGGTTGCCTTCGAGTATAGTTGACTTGTGGTTATGAGTTGACTTCGGTTAGGTTGCCATCGGTTATGGTTTGCCATCGGTTAGGTTGCCATCGATTAGGTTGCTATAGGTTAGGTTGCCATCGGTCGTTAGGTTGCCATCGGTCGTTAGGTGCCACTCGAGTTAGGTTGAGCGCTAGGTTAGGTTGGCCATCGGTTAGGTTGCCACTCTAGGTTAGGTTGCCATCGGTTTAGCGTTGCTATCGCGTTAGGATTGCTCCACGGAATTAGGTTGCCATCGAGTTAGGTTTGCCATCGTTTAGGTGCCATCGGTTAGGTTGCTATCGGTTTGGTTGCCATCGGTTGGTTTGCTATCGGTTGGGTTGCCATTCGGGGTTAGGTTGCGCATTGGTTAGGTTGCCATTCGGTTAGGATGCTATCGTTAGGTGCCATCGAGTTAGGTTGCCTCATCTCTCGGTTAGACCGTTGCATCGTTAGGATTGCCTCTCAGGTTACGGTTGCTATCGGTTAGGTTGCCTTCTCGTGTTAGGTTGCCTCATCGGTTAGGTTGCCTTCGGTTAGGTGCCTTCGGTTTATAGAGTATTGACTTGGTTAGGTTGACTGTGTGTGTTAGGTTGCCATCGGTAGGTTGGCCATCTGCGTTAGGTTGCCATCGGTTTCAGGTTGAGCAGGTTAGGTTGCCAGTTCGAGTGTAGGTTCGCCCATCGGTTAGGTTGCCATCGCGGTTAGGTTGCTTTGATCGGTTAGGTTGCCATCGGTTAGGTTGCCATCCGGTTAGGTTGCCATTCGTTAGGTTTGCCATCGGTTAGGTTAGCCCTCTATCGGTAAGGTTGCCATCGGATTAGGTTGCATATGGTTGTGGTTGCCATCGAGCTGGGTGCCAACGGTTAGGTTTGCCTCTCGGTTTAGGATGCTATCGGTCTAGTGGGCATGACCATCGGTTAGGTTGCCTCTGGTTAGGTTGCCATCGGTTAGGTTGCCATCGGTTAGCTGAGGCTAGTTGGGTCAGGTCTAGGTTAGAAATTAGTCGGAGATTCATTCACATTCTCGTGCTCAACCAAAAACAAATATTTTGAAATCAAATCTTGAAGACTGTTGTTGGGATAGCTGTGAAAGACATTTGGAGTCTTGAAAGGACTGTTGGTTGGGATGCCTAGATGAAAGACACTTATGAGACTTGAAGACTGTTGTTGGGATAGCTGATGAAAGACTCACTGTTGAGTCTTGGAAGACTGTGTTGGATGCTGCATGAAAAGACACTATGAGTCTTAAAGTAAAGCTGTGTTGGGAATTGTGATGAAAGACACCTTGAGTCTTTGAAGACTGTTGTTGGGATGCTGATGAAAGACACTTGAGTTTGAAGACTGTTGTTGGGGATGTGATGAAAGTACACCAGAGTCTTGAAAGGATGTTGTTGGGAGCTGATGAGAAGAAGACTCACCTGAGTCTTGAAGACTGTTGTTGGGATGCTGATGAAAGACACTTGAGTCTGTGAAGACATGTTTTGAGGATGTGATGAAAAGACACTTGAAGTCTTGAGACTGTTGTTGGGTGCTTGATGAAAGACACTTGAGTCTTGAAAAACTGTGTTGGGAGATGCTGATGAAAGACACTTGGATGTCTTGAAGACTGTTGTTGGATTGCTGATGAAAGTCACCTGAGTCTTGAAGTCTGTTGTTGGGATGCTGATTGAAAGGACTACCTGAGTCTTGAAGACTTGTTGTTGGGATGCTGATGAAAGACAGCCTGAGTCTGATGGACTGTTGTTGGGATGCTGATGAAACGACAACTTGTGTTTGTAGACTGTTGTTGGGATGCGATGAATGAAAGGACACCCAGAGTCTTGAAGATGTTGTTGGGATGCTGATGAAAGACACTTGAGTCCTTTGAAGACTGTTGTTGGAATGCTGATGAGAAAGACAGACTTGAGTCTTGAAGACTGTTGTTGGGGGATGCTGATGGAAGACACTTGGTCTTGAAGACTGTTGTTGGGACTGCTGATGAAAGGACAACTGAGTCTTGAAGACGTTGTTGGGATGCTGAGAAAGAGACACTTGAGTTTGAAGACGTTGTTGGGATGCTGATGAAAGGACTCACTTGTGTCTTGAAGAAATCGTTGTTGGGATGACTGATTGAAAAGACACTTGAAAGTCTCTTGATGCGATGTTGTTGGGATGCTGCAATGAAAGACACTGAGTCGTGATAGACTGTTTTTGGGATGCTGTATGAAGACACTTGAGTCTTAGAAGACTGTTGTTGGGAGATGCTGATATGAAAGACACTTGTAGTCCTTTGAAGGCTGTTGTTGGGATGCCTGAAGAAGACACTTTGAGTCTTGAAGATGTTGTGGAGATGCTGATGAAAGACACATGAGTCTTGAAGACTGTTTTGGGGATGCGATGAAAGACACACTTGAGTCTGGAAAGACTGTATATTGTTTGGATGCTGATGAAGACACACCCTGAGTTTTGTTGAAAAGACTGTTGTTGGATGCCCGATGAAAGATCACTTGAGTCTTAAAGAATGTTGTTGGGATGCTGGATGAATGACACTTGAGTCTTGAAGACTAGACTGTTGTTGGGATGCTGATGAAAGACACTTGAGTCTTGAAGACTGTTGTTTGGATGCTGTTGAAAGACTTACCTGAGTCTTGAAGACCTGTGTTGGGATGCTGATGAAGACACTTGATGTCTTAAGTGACTGGTGATGGAGATGCTGATGAAGACACTTGAGTCTTGAGACTGTGCGTTGGTGATTGCTGATTGAAAGACACTTGAGTCTATGATTAAATGTTGTTGGGATGCTGAATGAGAAAGGACACTTGGCACTTAGTCTTGAAGACTGTTGTGGGATGCTGATTGAATGACACCTGAGTCATTGAAGACTGTTGTTGGGTGCAGATGAAAGACACTTGAGTCTTGAAGGACGGTTGTTGGTGATGCTGATGAAAGACACTTGAGTCTTGAAGACAGTGGTTGGGATGCTGAAGAATTGATAACACTTTGTTCTTGAAAGGACTGTTGTTGGGATGATGATGAAAGACACTTGAGTCTTGAAGACGGTTGTTGGGATGATGCTGATGAAAGACGCAATTGAGTCTCTTGAAGACTCGGTGCTTTGGCTCATGCTGATTGTGAATACGTACCACTGTAGTCTTGAAGACTGTTGTTGGGGATGCTGATGAAAGACACTTGTGTCTTGAAGGACAGTTGTTAGAGGATGTGATGAAAGACACTTGAGTCTTGCAGACTGTTGGTTGGTGCAGATGAAAGACACCTGAGTTTAAAGACTGTTGTATGGGATGCTGATGAAAGGACAATGAGTCTTGAAGACTGTTGTTGGGAATGCTGATGATAAAGGACACTGAGTCTTGAAGACTGTTGTTGGGATGCTGATGCAAGGAACTTGAGTCTTGGAAGCTGGTTGTTGGGATGATGATGAACGACACTAGAGTCATGAAGACTGTTGTTGGGATGCTGATGAGAAGACACTTGAGTCTTGAAGACTGTTGTTGGGATGCTGATGAAAGACACTTGAGTCTTGAAGACTGTTGTTGGGATGCTGATGAAAGACACTTGAGTCTTGAAGACTGTTGTTGGGATGCTGATGAAAGACACTTGAGTCTTGAAGACTGTTGTTGGGATGCTGTTGAAAGACACCTGAGTCTTGAAGACTGTTGTTGGGATGCTGATGAAAGACACCTGAGTCTTGAAGACTGTTGTTGGGATGCTGATGAAAGACACCTTAATCTTGAAGACTGTTGTTGGGATGCTGATGAAAGACACCTGAGTCTTGAAGACTGTTGTTGGGATGCTGATGAAAGACACTTGAGTCTTGAAGACTGTTGTTGGGATGCTGATGAAAGACACTTGAGTCTTGAAGACTGTTGTTGGGATGCTGATGAAAGACTCTTGAGCCTTGAAGACTGTTGTTGGGATGCTGATGAAAGACACTTGAGCCTTGAAGACTATTGTTGGGATGCTGATGAAAGACACTTGAGCCTTTGAAGGACTGTTGTTGGGTGCTGATGAAAGTCACTTGAGCCTCCTTGTTAGACTGTTGTAGGGATGTGAATGAGTGACACTTGAGTCTTGAGGACTGTTTGTTGGGATGTGATGAAGGACACTTGAGTCTTGAAGACTGTTGTTGGGATGCTGATGAAAGACACTTGAGTCTTGAAGACTGTTGTTGGGATGCTGATGAAAGACACTTGAGTCTTGAAGACTGTTGTTGGGATGCTGATGAAAGACACTTGAGTCTTGAGACTGTTGTTGGGAATTGGCTGATGAAAGACACCTGAATCTTGAAAAGACTGTTGTTGGGTGCTGATGAAAGACACTGAGTCTTGAAGACTGTTGTTGGGATGTGATGAATGACTCCTGATCTGAAGATTGTTGTTGCGGATGCTGATTGAAAAGACACTTGAGTCTGAAGCTGTTGTTGGGGATGTTATTGAAAGACACCCGAGTCTTGATGACTGTTGTTGGATGCTGATGAAAGCACTGAGTTCTTGAAGAATGTTGTGTGGGCTGTGGACGAACGAAAGACACCTGAGTCTTGAAGACGTTGTTGGGATGCTGATGAAAGACACCTGAGTCTTGAGACTGTGGTTGGGATGTGATCAAAAGAACCTGAGTCTTGAAGACTGTTGTTGGGTATGCTGAAGGAAAGACACCTGAGCTTGACGGACTGTTGTAGGGATGCTGATGAAAGACACCCGAGCTTGAAGATGTTGTTGGGATGCTGATGTAAGACACCTGAGTCTTGAAGGACGCGTTTGTTATGATTGCTGATGAAAGACACATGAATCGTTGAAGACTGTTGTTGGGGATGCTGTGAAAGACACCTGAGTCTTGAAGACTGTTGTTTTTTTTGATGCTTATGAAGAGCACTGACGTCTTGAAGGGACTGTTGTTGGGATGTGATGAAAGGACACCTGAGTTCTTGAAGACTGTTGTTGGGATGCTGATGAAAGACACCTTAATCTTGAAGACTGTTGTTGGGGTGCTGATGAAAGACACCTGAGGCTTGAAGATGTTGTTGGGATGCTGATAAAGACACCGGGAGTTCTTGAAGACTGTTGTTGGGATGCTGATGAAAGGAGACTTTCGAGTTTGAAGACTGTTGTTGGGATGCTGAATGAAATACATCTTGAGTCTTGAGACTGTTGTTAGGATGCTGATGAAATACAACTTGAGTCTTGAAGACTTGACCTGTGTTTGGATGGATGTATTGAAAAGACTCCTGAGTCTTGAGACTGTTGTTGGCTTGTGATGAAAGACACTTGAGTCTTGAAGACTGTTGTTGGGATGCTGATGAAAGACACTTGAGTCTTGAAGACTGTTGTTGGGATGCTGATGAAAGACACTTGAGACTTGAAGACTGTTGTTGGGATGCTGATGAAAGACACTTGAGTCTTGAAGACTGTTGTTGGGATGCTGATGAAAGACACTTGAGTCTTGAAGACTGTTGTTGGGATGCTGATGAAAGACACTTGAGTCTTGAAGACTGTTGTTAGGGTGCTTATGAAAGACACCTGATTTTGAAGACTGTTGTTGGGATGTGATGAAAGACTGAGTCTGGAAGCTGCTGTTGGGATTGCTGATGAAGACTCTTGGCTTCTTGAAGACTGTTGTTTGGGATGTGATGAAAGACACTGCGTCTTGAAGATGTGTTGGGATTGCTGATGTGAAGACACTGTGTTTGAAGACTGTTGTTGGGATGCTGTGAAAGACCTTGAGTCTTGAAGACTGTTGTTGGGATGCTGATGAAAGACACTTCAGTCTTGAAGACTGTTGTTGGGATGCTGATGAAAGAGACTTGAGTCTTGAAGACTGTTGTTGAGATGCTGATGAAAGACACTTGAGTCTTGAAGACTGTTGTTGGGATGCTGATGAAAGACACTTGACTCTTGAAGACTGTTGTTGGGATGCTGATGAAAGATACTTGAGTTTTGAAGACTGTTGTGGGTGCTGATGAGCACCCGAAAGGACACTGACTCTTGATGATGTTGTTTTGTTGTGATGAAACGACATTGGAGTCTTGAAGGACTGTTGTTGGATGCTGATGAAAGACACTTGAGTCTTGAAGACTGTTGTTGGGATGCTGATGAAAGACACTTGAGTCTTGAAGACTGTTGTTGGGATGCTGATGAAAGACACTTGAGTCTTGAAGACTGTTGTTGGGATGCTGATGAAAGACACTTGAGTCTTGAAGACTGTTAGTTGGGTGCTGATGGAAAGACACTCCTGTGTCTTGGAGACTGTTGTTGGCTGCTGATTGTAAGACACTGAGTCTGAGACTGTTGTTTGGGCTGCTGTTGAAAGATCACCTGAGTCTTGAGACTGTTGTTGGGAGCTGATGAACGACAACGGAGTCTTGAAGTCTGTTTGTAGGGATGCTGATGAAAGACACCTGTGTCGTGAGGATGTTGTTGGGATGCTTGATGAAAGACACTGAGTCTTGAAAACTGTTGTTGGGATGCTGATGAAAGACACTGAGTTCTTGACGTCTGTTGTTGGGATGCTGATGAAATGAAAGGCCACCTTAATCTTGAAGGTCTGTTGTTGGGGTGTGATGAAAGGGACACTGAGTCTTGAGACTGTTGTTTGGGATGTGATAAAAGACACCTGAGTTTGAAGACTGTTGTTGGGATTGTGATGAAAGAACACCCGAGCTTTGAAGACTGTTGTTGGGATGCTGATGAAAGACACCTGAGTCTTGAAGATGTTGTAGGGTGCGTTTACTGATGAAGACTGATTCTTGAAGTCTGGTTGTTGAGGATGTGATGAAAAGACACTTGAGTCTTGAAGATGTTGTTGGATGCTGATTGAAAAGACACCCCTGATCCTTAAGACTGTAGTTGGGATGCCTGAATATGGAAAGACACTTAATCTTGAAGGACTGTTGTTGGGGTACTGATGAAAGACACCTGAGTCTGAGACTGTTGTTGGGATGTGATAAAAGACACCTGAGTATTGAAGACTGTTGTTTGGATGCTGATGGAAAGACACTTGAGTCTGAAGACTGTTGTTGGGATGCTGATGAAATACCACTTGAGTCTTGAAGGACTGTTGTTAGGGTGATGATGAAAGACATTGAGTTCTTGAAGGATGTTGTTGGGATGTTGCCCGATGAAAGACACGTGATCTTGACAGGACTGTTGTTGATGCTGATGGAATGACACCTGAGTCTTGAAGACTGGTTGGGATGATGATGAAAGACACTGGCTCTTGAGGACTGTTGTTGGGATGCTGATGAAAGACACTTGAGTCTTGAAGACTGTTGTTGGGATGCTGATAAAAGACACTTGAGTCTTGAAGACTGTTGTTGGGATGCTGATGAAAGACACTTGGTTCTGAAGACTGTTGTTGGAATGCTGATGAAAGGACACTTGGTCTTGAAGACTGTTGTTGGGATGCTGATGAAAGAGATTGAGTCTTGAAAGACGTTGTGAGATGGTGACAGATCACTTGAGAGTCGTGAAGATGTTGTTGGATGCTGATGAAAGACAACTTGTCTCTTGAAGGACTGTTGTTGGGATGGCTTATGAAAGACACGTGAGTTTTGAAAAAGATGTTGTTGGTACTGATGGAAAAACAACCCTGACTCTTGTAGACTGTTGTTTGGGATAGCTGATGAAAGACACTTGAGTCTTGAAGACTGTTGTTGGGATGCTGATGAAAGACACTTGAGTCTTGAAGACTGTTGTTGGGATGCTGATGAAAGACACTTGAGTCTTGAAGACTGTTGTTCGGAATTGGCTGATGGAAGACAATTGAGTCTTGAAGACTGTTGTTGGGTATGATGATGAAAGGGACACCTTGAGTCTTGATGAAGCCTGTTGTTGGGGATGCTGATGAAAGAATTCAGTCTTGATGGACTGTTGTGGGATGTGATGGAAAGACACTTGAGTCTAGAAGACTTTTTTGGGATGTGATGAAAGACATCCTTGAGGTCTTGAAGACCTGTTGTTGGGATGCCGATGAAAGACACTTGAGTCTTGAAGATGTTGTTGGGATGCTGATATGAAAAGATCACTTGAGTCTTGAAGACTGTTGTTGGGATGCTGATGAAAGACACTTGAGTCTTGAAGACTGTTGTTGGGATGCTGATGAAAGACACTTGAGTCTTGAAGACTGTTGTTGGGATGCTGATGAAACACACTTGAGTCTTGAAGACTGTTGTTGGGATGCTGATGAAAGACACCTGAGTCTTGAAGACTGTTGTTGGGGTGCTGATGAAAGACACCTGAGTCTTGAAGACTGTTGTTGGGATGCTGATGAAAGACACCTGAGTCTTGAAGACTGTTGTTGGGATGCTGATGAAAGACACCTGGAGTTTGAAGATCTGTTGTTCGGATGCTGATGAAAGACACTGATCTTGAAGTCTGTTGTTGGGATGCGGATGAAAGACACTGAGTCTTGAAAGATGTTGTTGGGATTGCTGATGAAAAGACACCTGAGTCTTGAAGGATGTTGTTGGGATGCTGTGAAAGACAACTGAGTCTTGAAGACTGTTGTTCGGATGCTGATGAAAGACACCTGATCTTGAAAGACTGTTTTGGGGTGCTGATGAAAGACACTGAGTCTTGAAGACTGTTGTTTGGATGCTGATGAAAGACAACTGAGTCTTGTAGATGTCTGTTGGGTGCGTGATGGAAAGACACTGATTGAGTCTTGGAAGACTGTTGTTGGGATGCTGATGAAAGACACTTGAGTCTTGAAGGATGTTGTTGGGATGCTGATTTGAAAAGACACTTGAGTCTTGAAGGACTGTGTTGGGATGTGAATGAAAACACTTGAGTTTTGAAGACTGTTGATTGGGATGCTGAATGAAAGACACTTGAGTCTTGAAGACTGTTTTTGGGTTGAGGATTGAAAGACACTCGAGTTCTTGAAGACTGTGTTGGGATTCTGATGAAAGACACTTGAGTCTTGAAAAAGACTGTTTGTTGTGATGCTGATGAAAGACATTTAATCTTTGATGATGTTGTTGGGTGTGATGAAAGACATTGCGTCTTGAAGACCTGTGTTGGGATGCTGTGAAGGAGACACTTGAGTCTTGAAGACTGTTGTTGGGTGCTGATGAAAGACACTTGAGTCTTGAAGACTGTTGTTGGGGAGCTGATGAAAGACACTGAGTCTTGAAAATGACTGTTGTTGGATGCTGTGAAAGACATCTTGAGTCTTGAAGTCTGTGTGGGATATGCTGATGATGAAAGACACTTGAGTTTGAAGTCTGTTGTTGGGATGTGATGAAAGGACCACTTGGAGTCTTGAAGACTTGTTTGTTGGCACCCAGATGCTGATGAAAGACACTTGAGTCTTGAAGACTGTTGTTGGGATGCTGATTTGAAAGACACTTTGAGTCTTGAACATACTGTTGTTGGGATGATGATGAAGACACTGATTCCTTGAGACTGTTGTTTGGGATGCTGCATGAAAGACACTTGAGTCTTTGAAAGACTGGTTGTTGGGATGTGGATGCAAGAACCGGTGTCCTTGAAGACTGTTGTTGGGATGCTGATGAAAGACACCTGACTCTTGAAGACTGTTGTTGGGATGCAGTGAATGAAAGTCACCTGAGTCTTGATAAGAACTGTTTTTGGGATGCTGATATGAAAGACACCTGATGGTCTTGAAGACTGGTGTTGGGATGCTGATGAAAGAACTGTCTTGAAGACTGTTGTTGGGGATGCTGATGAAAGGACACTTGAGTCTTGAAGATGTTGTTGGTGATGCTGATGAAAGACACTGAGTCTGAGAATGTTGTTTCGGATGCTGATGAAAGACACCTGATCTTGAAGACTGTTGTTGGGATGCTGATGAAAGACACCTGAGTCTTGAAGGTGGTTGTTGGATTGTGATGAAAGTCACCTGGTCTTGAAGACTGTTTGTTGGGATGCTGATGAAAGACACCTGAGTCTTGAGACTGGTGTGGGATGCTGATGAAAGACACCTTAATCTTGAAGACTGTTGTTGGGATGCTGATGAAAGACACCTGAGTCTTGAAGACTGTTGTTGGGATGCTGATGAAAGACACCTGAGTTTGAAGGACTGTTGTTGGGATCTGATAAAAGACACTTGTGTCTTGCGACTGTTGTTGGGATGCTGATGAAAAGGAACACTTGAGTTCTTGAAGAGTTGTTGGATGCTGATGAAAGCACTTGAGTCTTGAAGACTGTTGTTGGGATGCTGATGAAAGACACCTGAGTCTTGAAGACTGTTGTTGGGATGCTGATGAAAGACACCTGAGTCTTGAAGACTGTTGTTGGGATGCTGATGAAAGACACCTGAGTCTTGAAGACTGTTGTTGGGATGCTGATGAAAGACACCTGAGTCTTGAAGACTGTTGTTCGGATGCTGATGAAAGACACCTGATCTTGAAGACTGTTGTTGGGATGCTGATGAAAGACACCTGAGTCTTGAAGACTGTTGTTGGGATGCTGATGAAAGACACCTGAGTCTTGAAGACTGTTGTTGGGATGCTGATGAAAGACACTTGAGTCTTGAAGATCGCTGTTGTGGGATCTGATGAAAGGACACTTGAGCTTTGAAGATGTTGTTGGGATTGCTGATGTAAGACACTTTGAGTCTTGAAGGACTGTTGTTGGGATGCTGAATGAAAGACACTTGTGGTCTTGAAGATGTTGTTGGGTGCTGATGAAAGACACTGGAGTCTTGAAGACTGTTTTTGGGGTTTGCTGATGAAAGACACTTGAGTCTTGAGACTGTTGTTGGGATTCTGTGAAAAGACACTTGAGTCTGATGACTGTTGTTGGGATGCTGATGAAAGACATTGTGTTTGAAGACTGTTGTTGGGATGCTGATGAAAGACACTTGAGTCTTGAAGACTGTTGTTGGGATGCTGATGAAAGACACTTGAGTCTTGAAGACTGTTGTTGGGATGCTGATGAAAGACACTTGAGTCTTGAAGACTGTTGTTGGGATGCTGATGAAAAGAACCAACTTGAGTCTTGAAGCTGTTGTTGGGATGCTGATGAAAGACACTTGAGACTTGAAGGACTGTTGTTGGGATTCTGATATGAAGACAGTGGAGTCTTGAAGACTGTTGTTGGGATGCTGATGAAAGACACCTGAGTCTTGAAGACTTTGTTTGGATTGCTGATGAAATTCACCTGATCTTGTAACTGTTGTTGGGATGCTGATGAAAGGCACATGAGTCTTGAAGACTGTAGTTGGGATGTGGATGAAAGACACCTGAGTCTGGAAGACTGTTAGTTGAGGATGATCGCTGATGAAGACCACCTGAGTCTTGAAGACTGTTGTTGGATGCTGATGAATGACCCCTTAATCTGAAGACTGTTGATGGATGCTGATGAAAGACACCGGAGTCTTGAAGATCTGTTGTTGGGATGCGGATGAAAGACACCTGAGTCATTGAAGATGTTGTTGGGATTGCTGATGAAAGACACTTGAGTCTTGAAGACTTACTGTGGTGTGATGGAATACGGATCACTTTGAGTCTTGAAGACTGTTGTTGGGATGTGACTGAAAGACATTTAGTCTTAAGACTGTTGTTGGGATGCTGTTGAAAGACACCTGAGTCTTGAAGTCTGTTGTTGGGATGCTGATGAAGGCTACATACTTGATCTTGGAGGGACTGTTTGTTGGGAGATGCTGAGGAAAGGACACTGGACATCTTGATGACTGTTGGTTGGATGGAAGATGAAAGACACTTGAGGAACTTGAAAGATGTTGTTGGGATGCTGATGAAAGACACTTGTGTCTTGAAGACTGTTGTGGGAAGCTGATGAAAGGACCACTTGAAGTCTTAAGACTGTTGTTGGGATGCTGGTGTTGAAAGACACTTGAGTCTTGACGACTGTTGTTGGGAATTCTGAGGAGAGACACTTGAGTTTGAAGGACTGTTGTTGGGATGCGATGAAGACACTTGAGTCTTGAAGACTGTTGTTGGGCATGCTGATTGAATAGACACTTGAGATTGAAGAACTGTTGTTGGATGCTGATGCAAGGGGACATGGAGTCTTGAAGATGTTGTTGAGATGCTGATGAAAGACCACTGAGTCTTGAAGCGTAGGTAGGATGCTGATGAAAGACACTGAGTCTTGAAGACTGATGTTGGGATGCTGATGAATGACACCTGAGTTCTTGAAGACTGTTGTTGGGATGCTGATGAATGGAAAGGACACCTGAATCTTGAAGACTGTTGTTTGGAGCTGATTGAAAGACACCTGAGGTCTTGAAGACTCGTTGTTCGGGATGCTGATGAAGACCAACCTGAGTCACATTGAAGACTGTTGTTGGGTTGCTGCATGAAAGACTCTGAGTCTTGAAGACTGTTGTTGGGTGGCTGATGGAAAGACCCCTGTGTCTTGAAGATCTGTTGTTGGTATGCTGATGAAAGACACACTGAATCTTTGAAGATGGTTGTTGGGATGCTGCATGAAAGACCACCTGAGGCTTGAAGACTGTTGTTGGGATGCTGATGAAAGACACCTGAGTCTTGAAGACTGTTGTTGGGATGCTGATGAAACACACCTGAGTCTTGAAGACTGTTTTTGGGATGCTGATGAAAGACACCTGAGTCTTGAAGACTGTTGTTGGGATGCTGATGAAAGACACCTGAGTCTTGAAGACTGTTGTTGGGATGCTGATGAAAGACACTTGAGTCTTGAAGACTGTTGTTGGGATGCTGATGAAAGACACTTGAGCCTTGAAGACTGTTGTTGGGATGCTGATGAAAGACACTTGAGCCTTGAAGACTGTTGTTGGAAGTGATGAAAGACTCTTGGCCTTGAAAGACTGTTGCTTGGGATGCTGATGAAAGACACTTGAGCCTTGAAGACTATTGTTGGGATGCTGATGAAAGACACTTGAGCCTTGAAGACTGTTGTTGGGATGCTGATGAAAGACACTTGAGCCTTGAAGACTGTTGTTGGGATGTGATGAGCAGGGACACTTGCGTCTTGAAGACTGTTGTTGGGATTGCTGATGATAGACATTGAGTCTTGAAGACTGTTGTTGGGATGTGATGACAAGACACTTGAGTCTTGAAGATGTTGTTTGGGATGCTGATGAAGGACACTTGAGTCTTAGGACTGTTTGTTGGGATGCTGATGAAAGACATTTAGTCTTGAAGAATGTTGTTGGGATTGCTGATTGAAAGAACACCTGGTCTTGAAGGACTGTTGTTTGGGATGCTGATGAAAGACACCTGAGTTTTGAAGACTGTTGTTGGGATGCTGATGAAAGACACCTGAGTCTTGAAGACTGTTGTTGGGATGCTGATGAAAGACACTTGAGTCTTGAAGACTGTTGTTGGGATGCTGATGAAAGACACTTGAGTCTTGAAGACTGTTGTTGGGATGCTGATGAAAGACACTTTGAGTCTTGCAAGACTGTTGTTGTGGATGCTGATGAAAGACACTTGAGTCTTGAAGACTGTTGTTGGGATGCTGATGAAAGACACTTGAGTCTTGAAGACTGTTGTTGGGATGCTGATGAAAGACACTTGAGTCTTGAAGACTGTTGTTGGGATGCTGATGAAAGACACTTGAGTCTTGAAGACTGTTGTTGGGATGCTGATGAAAGACACACCCTTTTTCTTGAACTGAGTCTTGAAGACTGTTGTTGGGATGCTGATGAAAGACACCTGAGTCTTGAAGACTGTTGTTGGGATGCTGATGAAAGACACCTGAGTCTTGAAGACTGTTGTTGGGATGCTGATGAAAGACACCTGAGTCTTGAAGACTGTTGTTGGGAGGCTGATGAAAGACACCTGAGTCTTGAAGACTGTTGTTGGGATGCTGATGAAAGACACTGAGTCTTGAAGACTGTTGTTGGGATGCTGATGAAAGACACTTGAGTCTTGAAGACTGTTGTTGGGATGCTGATGAAAGACACTTGAGTCTTGAAGACTGTTGTTGGGATGCTGATGAAAGACACTTGAGTCTTGAAGACTGTTGTTGGGATGCTGGTGAAAGACACTTGAGTCTTGAAGACTGTTGTTGGGATGCTGATGAAAGACACTTGAGCTTTGAAGACTGTTGTTGGGATGCTGATGAAAGACACTTGAGTCTTGAAGACTGTTGTTGGGATGCTGATGAAAGACACTTGAGTCTTGAAGACTGTTGTTGGGATGCTGATGAAAGACACTTGAGTCTTGAAGACTGTTGTTGGGATGCTGATGAAAGACACTTGAGTCTTGAAGACTGTTGTTGGGATGCTGATGAAAGACACTTGAGTCTTGAAAACACTGTTTTGTTGGGACATGGATGCTGTTGAAAGACACTTGAGTCTTGAAGACTGAGTTATTTGGGAATGCTGATCAAAAGACACCTGATCTTGAAGACTGTTGGTTGGGGATGCGATGAAAGACACCTGGACTTCTTGAGACTGTTGTTTGGATGCTGTTGAAAGACACCTGAGTCTTGAAGACTGTTTTTGGGATGCTGATGAAAGACACCTGAGTCTTGAAGACTGTTGTTGGGATGCTGATGAAGACACCTTGATTCTTTGAACTGTTGTTTGGATGCTGATGAAAGACACCTGAGTCTTGAAATGTTGTTGGAGATGCTGATGAAAAGACATTGAGTCTTGAAGACTGTTGTTGGGATGATGATGAATGGAACTTGAGTTTGAAGACTGTTGTTGGGTTGCTGTTGAAAAGACACTTGAGTCTTGAAGACTGTTTTGTTGGGATGCTGATGAAAGACACTTGAGTCTTGAAAGACTGTTGTTGGATGCTGATGAAAGAGTACTTGATCTTGAAGGACTGTTGTTGGGATGCTGATGAAAGGACACTTTGAGTCTTGATGACTGTTCTGCTATGGATGTGATCACTAGAGGTCTTGAAACTGTTGTTGGGAGATGCTGATGGAAAGTCACCTTTACTCTTGAAGACTGTTGTTGGGATGCTGATTAAAGACACTTGAGTTTGAAGACTGTTGTTGGGATGCTAGTTGAATCTGAAAGACACTTGATCTTGAAGACTTGTTGTTGGGATGGCAGATGGAAAGACACTTGAGTCTTGAAGACTGTTGTTGGGATGCTGATGAAAGACCTTGACTCTTGAAGGACTGTTGTTGGGATGCTGATGGAATGAAAGGACACTTGAGTCTTGAAGACTGTTGTTGGGTTGCTGATGAAAGACACTTGAGTCTTGAAGACTGTTGTTGGGATGCTGATGAAAGACACTTGTGTATGAATAATGGTGTTGGGATGCTGATGAAAGAGACATTGAGTTCTTGAAACTGTTGTTGGGGATGCTGATTGAAAGACACTTGAGTCTTGAAGGACTGTTGTTGGGTCATGCTGATGAAAGACACTTGAGTCTTGAAGACTGTTGTTGGGATGCTGATGAAAGACACTTGAGTCTTGTAGACTGTTGTTGAGATGCTGATGAAAGACACTTGAGTCTTGAAGACTGTTGTTGGTATGCTTATGAAAGACATTTGAGTCTTGAAGACTGTTGTTGGGATGCTGATGAACGACACTTGGAGTCTTGGAAGGACTGTTGTTGGGATGATGATGAAAGAACACTTGAGTCTTGAAAGACTGTTGTTGGATGCTGATGAAAGACACGAGTCTTGTAGACTGTTGTTTGAGATGTGATGAAGACACTTGGTCTTGAAGACTGTTTTGGTAATGGCTAATATGAAAGGGGACATTTGTGTCTTGAAGACTGTGTTGGGATGCTGATGAAAGACATCTTGACTCTTGAAGCTGTTGTATGGGTTGCTTGATGAAAGACACTTGAAGATCTTGAAGGACTGTTGTTGGGAATGCGGATGAAAGACACATTGAGTCTTGTAAGACTGTTGTTGGGATGCTGATGAAAAAGACACTGAGTCTTGATACTGTTGTTGGGTGCTGGATGAAAGACACTTGCGTCTTGGATGGACTGTAAGTTGGGATGCTGATGAGACATCTTTTGAGTGTCTTTGAAGATGTTGTTTGGGATGCTGATTGAAAGACACTTGAGTCTTGTAGACTGTTTTGAGTTGTTGTTGAAAGGACACTTGAGTCTTGTAGACTGTTGTTGATATGCTGATTGAAAGACACTTGAGTCTTGAAGACTGTTGTTGGGATGCTGATGAAAGACACTTGAGTCTTGTAGACTGTTGTTGAGATGCTGATGAAAGACACTTGAGTCTTGAAGACTGTTGTTGGTATGCTTAGTCAACTTAATATTATAATTGAAAGACATTTGAGTCTTGATGACTGTTGTTGGGGATGCTGATGAAGACACTTGACTCTCAGGGAAGTGGGAGACACCCTCCACTTCTACCAGATACACTATTCATGATTTTCAGTTGTTAGGATTCTAATCAACCCTCAAGGTGAGCACTTACTCATGATTTTATTACTCAAATTATATTTTATATTTATATTATTATGCCAGACAGAGTGACAAACAATTAGCCGGGAACTATATAAATGTATGATGGGCAACAATTGCTTCTTACTCCATAAGATCTATTGTTGAGTTTAGGGGATTTCAATATTAAATCATACGTGGGCCACAGTTGGACTCTTACGCTGCTTGTGGCCAAGTACTGAAGCATTATAAGATTTCATAATTTCCAGTACTCTTAAACTCCTATTTGTTGTTTTTCAAGATGAAAATTTTCATCTTGAAAAAACAACATTGATTTTCTGCTAAATCCTCGAGGCCTATGTAGTTTGCAGAATAATCACATAAAAAGTGGGTTTTTTTTAAAACAAAATTTCAATTATCCTGAAGGCCAGTGTGGAGTCAATGTTTGTGAATAAGAAGCGCGTGCCAGATTGAAAACATCAGTTGAATCTACGAGGCCGTTTGGTGTTGTTTGATCTCTGTAGAGGAAGTAGACTGAGTAGAGTAGTAGTAGTAGTAGTAATAATAATGTTTTCAACAGGACCCCATCGATGATGGTCTTGTAGTCTTCAGAATAGTAGGATACCTTGACTTCTAAGCTACGAAGGCGCTAGGTGATATGTAGGCTTATGTTAGCATGCACACGACTGCTAACTTGTGGCAGTGATTAGATGCCTGGGTATGATTGTTCATGCAGGTGGAGAGTCAGGCTAGCATTCAAGGATATCCTGGGAGATGCAACTTACTGAATGATTATAAGGTTGCATGTTTTTTTTTATTTTTTTATCTCCTACTATTAGATTTTATTTTGTTCAAAACTGGAGAACGCATCATCCAATCTGTTTTAAATTTTTAGCACATGTGTACGGTAACGAGGACCAAATTCTTGGAACAATTAGCATGTTTCGCAAAGCATTAGCTAATAACTATAGACCACATCATAAAAATTATTGAAAGAGTGCTAAGAAGAACGATTGCAAACCACTGGGTTCTTAAAAAACTGCACAGTCCAGGGAAACATGGGTTCAGAACAGGTCGCTCCTGGCTCTCGCAACTACTGGATAAATATGATATGGTCTTGGATGCACTGCAAGACAAACAGAATGCGGATGTAATATCCACAGACTTTGCAAAAGTCTTTGACAAGCGCTATCGTTGCGTAATAGCGCACAAAATACGTGCTAAATGAATAACTGGCAAAGCGAACAGATGGATCTTCAACTTCAAACCAATCGAATACAAAGAGTAGTGATCAATAGAGTTAAATCGGAAGCTGCCATAGTGAAAAGCTCTGTTCCATAAGGCACAGTACTCACCCCTATCCTGTTCCTCATCCTTGTATCAGATATAGACAGAGATGTAAGCCACAGCACCGTGTCATCCTTTGCAGACGATACTAGGATCTGCATGAGACTGTCATCTGCTGAAGATATAAACCAAGTTTTCCAATGGGCAAGGGAAAGCAATATAATGATCATTGAGGGCAAATTCCAACTACTCCGTTATGGAAAACTGGAGGGGATAATAACTAAAACTGAATATACTACAAACTCTGATCATACAATAGAGAGGAAAAGTAATGTGAGGGACATGGGAGTGGTAATGTTTGAGGATCTCACTTTCAAGGATCGCAACAGTACCACGATCACAACTGCAAAGAAAATTATAGGATGGATAATGAAAACATTCAAAACAAGAGATGCCAAGTCAGTGATGATTTTTCAAATCACCTGTTCTCTCTAGGCTGGAATACTGCTGCACATTAACATCTCCGTTCAAAGCAGGTGAAATTACATATCTGAACAGTCTTCAGGGAACCTTGACTGTACACATAGGTTCTATCAAACACCTCAACTACTGGCAACACTTGGAAGCACTTGACTTGTACTCGCTGGAATGCAAGCGAGGGAGATATATCAAAATTTACACTTGGAGAATTCTATAAGGAATGGTCCCGAATCTGCTTACAGAGATCACTTCCTATGAAAGTAAAAGACTGGGCAGGTGGTGCAAAATACCCCAATGAAAAATAGGGGCGCCTGGTACACTAAGAGAAAACACCAAAAGTGTCTGGGGCCCAAGACTGTTCAACAGCCTCCCACCATGCATAAGGGGAATTACCAACAGGTCCCTGGCTGCCTTCAAGAGCGAGCTGGACAGATACTTAAAGTCGGTGCCGGATCAGCTGGGCTGTGGTTCGTACGTTGGACTACGCTCCGCCAGCCACGACCTGGTTGTGGACTGGGCCGCGGGGGTGTTGATCCTCGAAATACCCTCCAGGTAGACTCCAGGTAGTACCACCTATCACTCGGGACTAGTTCGCGTTCCCATCTTTCGTGTTTTCTCCAAATTGTTGACATGCTTCACCAGGTGTGGGTTCCGTACTTGTGCTACATATTCCAATATCGCCCTGACACACAGGGTGTACAATATCGTGAATGACTCCTTACTTAGAAGTCTAAACATTATTCTTAGCTTTTCCAGGGGCATATATGCTGCGGCGGTCATTTGGATGATGTGCGCCTCAGGAAATGTACTTGGTGTGATGCTCACAGCACGATCTTTTTCTTTGAATGAGTTTTCTAGCCTGTAATCCGCCTGTGATCTTTGTCCTTGCCCACTCTTCATGACTGTACTTGGAGGAGCAAATTCCAGTAACCATTTGTCGGACTAGGCTTACAGCCTGTCCAGATCCCTTTGTAGTCTTTCCTAATCTTCGTCTGCTGGTATTCACCATATTAGTTTCAATCCATTTGCAAACAGGGACACATGCCCTACAGGCATGTTATTAACATATACAAGAAACAGCACTGGCCCTCTGACCGACCCTTGTGGAATATTTCCTGAATCATTTCAGTGCTTTTCCTGTCTGCTCCACAAGTTTTTGTACGAGTCTCTTGTGTGGTCCTGTGTCCCAAGCCTTTTTACAGTCTAAAAAAAATAAGTTTACCCATCCCTAAATATCCTGTTTTACTTCTGTTACCTTGCCGATGAACTCCAGTCCCATAAACAGTGCTGGTTGTCATCATGAACCCATTCATTTCTAGGTGGTCCACAACTCTTTTTCCTGATAATCTCCATTACTTTACATAATCTATATGTCAGTGACACTGGCCTGTAGTTTCATGATGTCTGTCTCCTCTCTTAAAAATTGTGATTATATTTGCTAACTTCCACATCTTAGGCAGTTGCCTCTTTTGATACATTTGTTAAAGATTGTTGTTAGAGGCACACACAGTGCTTCTCCTCCCTCTCTCAGGTATATGTAACAGTGTCATCTGGGTCCACCACCTTCGAGGTATCAAGTTCACTCAGCAGTTTCTTCACCTCCTCGGTTGAGTGTAGTGTTTCCTGCACTTATTGGTGTATCCTACTGTCTTGGTTTGCTGGCAGGCTTTCTGCACTGTGAATACCTCCCTAAATCTTGTGTTAAGCTCTTCTCATGCTTAATGGCCGCTCCCTGTTAGCTCCATTAATTCATTACTCAGCCTGATTACCTTGGCCTTGTCTGTTGTTTTTATCATGATGTGGTTGTATAACAACTTAGGGGCAGACTTGGGTTTTGATACTATTGCTTCTAGGACTCTCTCCTTATCTATGCATTTTCGTTTCTGGCTCTTAGGCTCGATTCCCTGTTTTCCTGAGTCCTTCTTCTTCTATACTTTTTTTTCCATTCTTTATCACAATTGTCTTTGGCCTCTCCATACGTCCTGGAAAACCATTGGTTCACTCTGGTCTTCCCATTGTTCCTGTTACCCCTTGGCACGGACTCTTCTGCCTCCCTGTACTTTGTGAACACTTGTTCCATCATTTCATTTACTGTCCTTTATTCTAGTACTCATTTCCAATGCACCTCATGCAGGAATTGCCTTATACCTATGAAGTTCCTTCTTTCGAAGTCTGGATTTCCTTTCTCTGGCTGTGTCCCTAACATGTTGGTATATGAAGTTTTTCAACACTTCCTCCAACATCTTAGCCTTCCATGTTTCTAGTCCCCCATATGGCTCCAGGTTTTTCCAGTGAATCTTTTTCAATGAAATATCCTATGAGTAACTCTGCCCTACCCATGTGAGCCTTTGTGGTCGCTGTGGACAGTGGGTCCACCATCGCTCTGTTGGTCTTATCGCACTCTTGTCTTGGTCTCCTACTGTTCAGTTGCACATTGTACATCACTGCCGTCGTCACTTTTTCACCACCATTCTGAAGTTTTCTTATTATGAAGTCATCTGCTTCACCTTTTTCCAGTCCTCCTGTCTCATCAGTCGGAAAGATCACATCTGCTATCAGTCCTGTGAGCTTTGTCTCCGTGAGTGCTATAACGTACTGGGATGCGTCAATAATTAGTCTTTTCCACCCCTCACTCTTATTTGTTGTTCCATCTGCATTGGTAAATCAACCAGGGGTTGTTGTGGGCGGAAGACGTGAAAGGCAAAGCTGAATGTTATGGGAAGATGTTGTGATGGTGGCATTAGTACTGGGGGATGGGATTATGGGTTGAAAGAGTGGTTTGTTACTGGCTATTGTGGTTGGTTGGTGTGGATTGGTGTGGGTTGAAGGGATTCTGCAGGTGATTCTGTTGGCCATTGTAATTGATATTCTCCCTGAGGCTGCAGTTGCTGGTCTGTCAGTGCCTCACTATCTTGCTTCTGGTGAATTCTTACTCTCTTTCTCTCTGTTTCTGGTCTTTTCGATGTTTTTGAGGTACACTTGCTGGCATTTTTGGTATTCCCTTAACAGATTTTTTTTCTACTGCAGGATACTGTTTCGTACTATATGTGCCTTGAATGTCAGTTTGACTGGGCATTTTTTTCCCCTCAGATACCCACTAATTCTCTGATTTTTTTTTTTAGCTGGGTCATGTCCTCTTGTTATTGTAATTGATCTAATTTTCTTTTACCTCCCTCCGTTTTCTTTCGATAGAGATCCTGGCATTTGCCTCATGAAACCCATGACTAATAAGTGACCTCACCCTCTCTTCATATCTTTGGATCTGATTTAATCATTTTCTTAGCTGTTTTCCTTACATCCCAGACGTTCTGGTTGCCTGATATCACTTCTACAAATGACTTCTTAGCTCCTTCCCCTCTTTCAGTCTACCTTGCACCTACTGACCATCATTTTAGTTCTTCCACCAGCCTGTGCATCTTTGCCTCAGCAGCTATAGCTTGTAACTCTCAGTAGATATCTTCTTCACCACTGTATTGCAAAACTTGTTGAGTTTTTTCCACTTTAGTTCCATTGTGCTCTTGAACTTTCTATCCTGTCTTTCTTCTCATAAGGCTCCACATCCCATCTTTGGGGATACCATTTTCTTAAGGTAGTTTGAGTGTGGTAGTGTTAATTGTGTGTGTGTGTGAGTGTGTTTGTGTGTGTACTCACCTAATTGTGGTTGAAGAGGTCGAGACTCAGCTCCTGGCCCCGCCTCTTCACTGACTGCTACTGGGTTCTCCCTCTCCCTGCTCCATGAGCTTTATCATACCTCGTCTTAAAACTATGTAAAGTTCCTGCCTCTGCTACATCAATTGCCAGACTATTCTACTTCATAACAACTCTGTGGCTGAAGAAATGCTTTCTAACATCCCATTGACTCATCTGAGTCTTAAACTTCCAATTGTCACCTCTTGTTTCTGTGTCCCATCTCTGGAACATCCTGTCTCTGTCCACCTTATCTATTCCACGCAGTATTTTGCATGTTGATATTGTGTCATCCCAGACCCTCCTGTCCTCCAGTGTCGTCAGACCGGTTTCGCTTAACCTATCTTCGTAGGACATTCCTCTTAGTTCTGGAACCAGCCTTGTTGCAAACCTTTGCACTTTCTCTAATTTCTTGACATGCTTGACCAGGTGTGTTCCAAACTAAGATGCTCCGTACTCCAGTATGGGCCTGACGTACACAGCGTATACAGTCTTGAAAAATTCCTTACTGAGGTATCAGAACGCTATTCTCAGGTTTACTAGGCACCTATATGCCACAGGAGTTATCTGGTTAAATGTGTGCTTCTGGCGACGTGCTCGGTATTATACTCACCCCTAGCTCTTTCTCCTTAATTGAGGATTGCAGTCTTTGGCTGCCTAGCCTATACTCTGTCTGCGGTCTTCTCTGACATTCTCCCAATCTTCATGACTTTGCATTTGTCGGAGTTAAATTCTAGGAGCCAGTTGCTGGACCACGAGTCCAGACTGTCCAGGTCTCTTTGTACACCTATCTGGTCCACATCTGATAAAATTCTCCTCATTAACTTCATATCATCTGCAAACTGGGACACCTCTGAGTCTATCCCTTCCGTCACGTCATTCACATATACTACCAAGAATAGCACCGGTCCCAGGACTGATCCCTGTGGGATCCCGCTCGTCACAGGCGCCCACTGTGATACCTCATCACGTACCATGGCTCGCTGGTGCCTCCCTGTCAGGTATCCTCTTATCCATTGTATTGTCCTTCCTGTTATATGTACCTAATCTTATAGTTTCTGTCCTAATTTCTTGAGAGGAACTGTGTAGAAGGCCTTCTTGCAGTCCAGGAAAATGCAATCAACCCACCCCTCCCTCTCACGTCTTACTTCAGTATAACAATGTTCCATTCCAGGTGCTCCACCACTCTCCAGTGACACTGGTCTATAGTTTAGTGCTCCGTTTCTGTCTCCTTTCTTAAAGATGGAGACTACATTTGCCGTCTTCCACACCTCAGGTAGTTGCCCAGTTTCAAGGGATCTATTGAAGATCGTGGTTAGTTGCACACACAGTGTCTCTGCTCCCTCTCTAAGTACCCACGGAGACATGTTCTCCAGTCCCTTCGCCTTTGAGGTATCAAGGTCACTTAGAAGCTTCTTCATTTCCTCCTCGGTTGTGTATTTCATCCAACACTTGTTGGTATATCCCTTGTTGGTGTACCCCACTGTTTTGTCAATGTTCCTTCAGCCTCAACTGTAAATACTTCCTGAAATCTTTTGTTGAGCTCCTCACATATTTCTTGGTCGTTTCTTGTGAGCTCCCCACCTTCTTTTCTCAGCCTGAGTACCTGGTCCTTGATTGTTGCCTTCCTCCTGATATGGATGTAAAGCAGTTTCGGGTCAGACTTGACTTTCGATGCTATGTAGTTTTCTCACCATCGCTGGGCCTCCCTCCTTATCTGTGCATACTCATTTCTGGCTCGTCGACTAATCTCTATTTTCCCGAGTCCTTTGCATTCCGTACATTTTACATTCTCTAGAGCACTTAGTTATTGCCTCCCTACACCTTCGGGTAAGCCAAGGGATCATTCTGGTCTTCCTATTATTTTTGTTACCCTTGCGAACAAACCTTTCCTTTGCCTCCTTGCATTTTGTTGTTACGTACTTCATTTTGTTTACTGACTTTCCTACTAACTCACTTTCTCCTTGAACCTCTTGTAGGAAGGTCATCATACTTGTGTAGTCCCCTCTTTTATAGCTTGTCTTTTCCCTTTCAGCTTTTGTTACCCTCTCCACTTGTAGTTCTATGATGTATTCAAAACTCAGAACCACGTGATCACTAGTTCCAAAGGGCCTTTCGTATGTGACGTCCTCGATGTCTGAGCTACTCAGGGAGACCACAAGGTCTAGTCTTGCTGGTTCATCTCCTCTCTCTCTCTCTCTCTTTCTGGTAGCGTCCCCAGCATGTTGTTGCATGAGGTTTTCCAGTGCCACATCCATCATCTTGGCTCTCCATGTTTTGGGACCCCCATGTGGCTCCAGGTTTTCGCACTCAATCTCCCTGTGGTTGAAGTCGCTCATAACCAGTAACTTCGCTCTACTCGAGTGAGCTCTTCTTGCCACATCAGCTAGTGTGTCCACCATTTGTCTGTTGCACTCATCATATTCCTCTCTTGGCCTGAAGTTCTGTGGTGGGTTATACATCACTGCAATGACTACCTTATGTTCCCCTGACTGAAATGTACCAACTATGTAATCCCTTTCTCCAATCTCGTCCATTCCTTCCATTTCCTGATATCCCCATCGGTTTTTAATGAGCAGTGCAACCCTTCCTCCCCCTCTGCTCCTTCTATCCTTCCTCAGGATCTGATATCTGGGTGGGAAGATTGTGTCTGTTATTGCCCCAGTGAGTTTTTTTTCTGTGACTGCTATGATGTCTGGGGACATCTCATTGATTCTTTCATGCCACTCCTCACATTTATTCGTTATTCCATCCGCATTCATGTACCAAACCTTCAACTTCTTTACTATTACTGTGGTCTGGGGAGAATGGTGGGTTTGGGGGAGCAGGTGCTCTGGCAGGAGCCTATAGGGGGTTGCTGTGGGGGGGGGCCCAGTGTCCTATGTTGGTTACGGTGAAGATGGGGGTTGTGGTGAGGGGATGGAGGCATAGGGCTATGGGGGTTACAGTGGGAATGGGGGTTGTGGTGGGGGGGACGAGGGTTGAGGGTATAGTGTGTGGATTACTGTGGGGTGGGGTTTGTGGTGAGGGGGATGGGGCAGAGGGTACAGTGTGTGTGGGTTTTGAAATAGGTTGTTTGATTGCATTGGGGTTGCATGGTTGGATTTCTTCAGTGGGTGGAACTGGAGGAGGTTTGTGTTTGTTCTTCCTCTTGGGTCTGGTTTCTCCTGCTGCCCTCCTTCCTTGCCTCCTATTCCTTCTTGCGACACTGCACTCTCTCTTTCAGTATCATCCTTTCTTCTTGTGTTCTGTCTTGGTCGAGGTCACACTCTGGTACTCTGGTTTGTCCCTTAGATGCACTTTCTGCAGGATCCGGATATGAGACGACTCTGTCTTGAAAATCAATTTGACTGGACGCTTTTTTCCTCTCGCAAACCACCCAATTCTCTAAAAATTTCTCAGCTGGGTCATGTCGTCCTCTCCTATTGCTTTCATAATGCTTTCAACTGTTTTGTTTTCCTCCTGCTTTCTTGCTTCGTAAGTTTCCCCTTCTACTTCTTGGAGCCCATAGACAAAAAACTGCCCTCTCCCATTCATCTTCCCACTGTACTTCCCTGAGCATCCTCTGACACGAATTAGTTCCTACCATTGACACATTTCTTCTTACTGTCTCTTCCCTATCCGGTGTCCCTGTGCTTAGCCGTTCCTGGACATGAAAGTTGTCTGTTAGAGCCTCTGCATATAGCTTAGCTCCTTCATTGTCTTTGGACCCCTCATTTGTTCCTGCTGTTCTCCCTGTCTTTACCAGAGCCTCTTTTGGGCCTGATAGTCATTGCGTACGGTATAGCTTCTTTGCTCCCTACAGTCATCTCATCTCTTTGGTTCTTTAGGCTGTTTCAGATTTTTAGTTCTTCTACTAAGCTCTGTATCTTAGCTTCTGCTGCTCTGACTAGTAACTCCTATTTCCAGTTCTCCTCAACTATTTTCTCTTCCATTTTCTTGCTGAGCTCTTCTAAGCTCCTATCCCACTCCTCCTCCCATCTCATGGGTTCTACCTCCCAGTCTTCTTTCCCAGGTCCACCCCTCACAGCTTCATCCACCAGTCCTCTGGTTCTCTGTCCTGATTTTCGTATCCCATTTTTCTTCCACAGAAGGAAGAGCTTATATGTTTTCAAGAGTGCATGTGTGGAGGGGGATGTTTGTTGTAGGGAGAGAGAGGGGGAGGGAGGCAGGGTGGGGAGAGGATTGAGAGTGGGAGGGGGACAGCAGCAGAGTGGAGAGAGATGGGGGGAAGGCTAGGGGAAACAAGGGGAGAGGGGAAGGGAAGGGGAATGGAAGTGCAAGAAAAGCAACGGGGGGGGGGGGGAAAGTAGGAGTAGGGAGGAGGAAGATGAAGTGGGAGAGTGTACTCACCTATTTGTACTCACCTATTTGTGGTTGCAGGGGTCGAGTCCTAGCTCCTGGCCCCGCCTCTTCACCGGTTGCTAGTAGGCCCTCTCTCTCCCCGCTCCATGAGCTTTATCAAACCTCGTCTTAAAACTTTGTATGGTTCCTGCCTCCACTACGTCATTTTCTAGGCTATTCCACTGCCTTACAACTCTATGACTGAAGAAATACTTCCTACTATCTCTCTGACTCATTTGTGTCTTCAACTTCCAATTGTGGCCTCTTGTTTCTGTGTCCCTCCCTGGAACATCCCGTCCCTTTTCCACCTTGTCTATTCCATGCAGTTTTTTTATATGTCGTTATCATGTCTCCCCTGACCCTCCTGTCCTCCCGTGTCGTCAGGCCGATTTCCCTTAATCTTTCTTCATAGGACATTCCCCTTAGCTCTGGAACTAACCTTGTTGCAAACCTTTGTACTTTTTCTAGTTTCTTGACGTGCTTTATCAAGTGCGGGTTTCCAAACAGGTGCTGCATACTCCAGTATGGGCCTGACATACACGGTGTACAGTGTCTTGAATGATTCCTTACTAAGGTATCGGAATGCTGTTCTCAGGTTTGCCAGGCGCCCATATGCTGCAGCAGTTATCTGATTGATGTGTGCTTCCGGAGACATGCTCGGTGTTATACTCACCCCAAGATCTTTCCTCCTTGAGTGAGGTTTGCAGTCTTTGGCCACCTAGCCTATACTCTGTCTGTGGTCTTCTGTGCCCTTCCCCTATCTTCATGACTTTGCATTTGGCAGGATTAAATTCGAGAAGCCATTTGCTGGACCAGGTGTCCAGTCTGTCCAGGTCTCTTTGAAGTCCTGCCTGGTCCTCATCAGATTTAATTCTCCTCATTAACTTCACATCATCTGCAAACAGGGACACTTCTGAAGTCTAACCCTTCCGTCATGTCGTTCACATATACCAAAAATACACTGGTCCTAGGACCGACCCCTGTGGGACCCCGCTCGTCACAGGTGCCCACTGTGATACATCATTACGTACCATGACTCGTTGTTGCCTCCCTGTCAGGTATTCTCTGATCCATTGCAGTGCCCTTCCTGTTATATGCGCCTGATGCTCTAGCTTCTGCACTAATCTCTTGTGAGGAACTGTGTCAAAGGCCTTCTTGCAGTCCAAGAAGATGCAATCAACCCACCCCTCTCTCTCTTGTCTTACTTCTGTTATTTTATCATAAAACTCCAAAGGTTTGTGACACAGGATTTGCCTTCCGTGAATCCGTGCTGGTTGGCATTTATACTCCTGTTCCGTTCCAGGTGCTCCACCACTCTCCTCCTGATAATCTTCTCCATAATTTTGCATACTATACACGTCAATGACACAGGTCTATAGTTTAGTGCCTCTTTTCTGTCTCCTTTTTTGAAAATGGGAACTACATTGCCGTCTTCCATTCCTCAGGTAGTTGCCCAGTTTCCAGGGATGTGTTGAAGATTGTGGTAAGTGGTACGCACAACATATCTGCTCCTGTCAAAGGGACCCACGGAGAGATGTTGCCCGGGTCCCATTGCCTTTGAGGTATCGATGTCCCTTAGCAGTTTCTTCACCTCCTCCTCATCTGTATGTATGTCGTCCAACACTTGTTGGTGTATTCCTTGTTGGTGTCCCATCTGGTCTGTCCCCCCAGAGTCCTTCCTGTCTCTACTGTAAATACTTCCTTAAATCTCGTGTTGAGCTCCTCACATACCTCTTGATCGTTTCTTGTGAGTTCTCCACCTTCTTTCCTCAGCCTTATCACCTGGTCCTTGACTGTTGTCTTCCTCCTAATGTGGCTATACAGCAGTTTCGGGTCAATTTGACTTTCGATGCTATGTCGTTTTATACTGTCGCTGGGCCTCCCTCCTTATCTGCGCATACTCGTTTCTGGCTCTTCTACTAATCTCCTTGTTTTCCGGGGTCCTATGCCTCCTGTACCTTTTCCATTCTCTGTTGCACTTAGTTTTTGCCTCCCTACACCTTGGGGAAAACCCAAAGGGACTCGTTTTGGTTTTCCTATTATTTCTTTTTCCCCTTTGGGAACAAAACTTTCCTCTGCCTCCTTGCACTTTTTGCCACATATTCCATCATCTCGTTACTGATTTTCCTACCATTTCTCTGTCCCACTGAACCTCCTGCAGGAAGTTTCTCATACCTGTGAGTCCCCCCTTTTTAGTTTGGCCTGTCCCTTCAGTTCCTGTTACCTTCTCCACTTGTAACTCTACTATATAGTCAAAACTCAGAACCACATGATCGCTAGCTCCAAGGGGCCTCTCGTAAGTGATGTCTCAATGTCTGAACTGCTCAGGGTGAACACAAGATCCAGTCTTGCGGGCTCATCCTCCCCTCTCTCTCTGGTTGGTCCCTGACATGTTGATGCATGGGGTTTTTCCAAGTACACATCCATCATCTTGGCTCTCCATGTTTCGGGACCCCCATGTGGCTCCAGGTTTTCCCATCGATCTCCCTGGGGTTTGAAATCGCCCATTACCAGTAACTTTGCTCTGCTCGAGTGAGCTCTTCTTGCCACCTCAGCCGTGTGTTCCCCCATCACCCTGTTTTTTTCCCTTCGTACTCCTTCTTGGCCTCCTGCAGTTCTGTGTGGGGTTATACATCACTCCAATGACTACTTATGTTCTCCGGACTGAATTGTACCTACAAGTAGCCCTCTTTCTCCAATCATGTCCATGCCTTCCATTTCCTCAAATCCCCATTGGTTTTTATGAGCAGTGCAACCCCTCCCCCCCTCTACTCCTTCTATCTTTCCTCAGGATCTGATATCTGTTGGGAAGATTGTGTCTGTTATTGTCTCAGTGAGTTTTGTTTCTGTGACTGCTATGATGTCTGGGATTTTTCACTGATTCTTTCATTCCACTCCTCATGTTTATTCGTTATTCCATCCGCGTTTGTGTACCAACCTTTAGTTTCTTTTCTATCATTGTGGTCATGCAAGTATATTGGGTTGGGGGAGCGAGAGCCTTGGTGGGGGCCTATATGGGGCTGTGGTGTAGGTGTGAGAGTGTGTGAGTGAGTGTGAGTGAGCGTGAGTGAGAGAGTGCAGGTGAGAGGGTGTGGGAGAGTGCGAGTGGGAGTGTATGTGCGAGGGTGGGGAGTGAGAGTGTAGGTGTGAGTGAGTGTGAGTGAGAGAGTGCAGGTGAGAGGGTGTGGGGGAGTGTGAGTGAGAGTGGGTGTGAGTGAGAGAGGTGATTGAAAAGAGTGTGTGAAAAGAGGGAGTGTGAGAGGTTGTGAGAATGTGTCTAGAGTGTGGAAGTGTGGAGGGGTGCGAGAGTGTGAGATAGTACGAAAGAGTGAGAGAGTGTCAGAGAGAGTGTCAGAGAGGGCGTGAGAGAGAGCGTTGGAGAGATAGAGAGAGAGAGTGTCAGAGAGTGGAAGAGAGTGAGAGTGAGAGAATGTGTGTAAAAGAGAGCACGAGTGAGAGAGTGTGAGAGCATGTGAGAGTGTGGAAGAGTGTGAGAGAGTGAGAGTGTGTGAGAGTGGGTGAGTATGTGAGAGTGTGTGAGATGGATAGGGTCAGCCTTTGCAGTGTTTGTAGGCCTAGTTAGCTCTGCATCAGAGGAGTGGGAGGAGGAGAAGAAAGAGGAGGGGAAGGTGGGAGAGGAGGGGAAGGAAGAGGAGAAGCAGGAGGAGTAGGAGATGGAGGAGGAGGAGATGGAGGAGGAGGAGATGGAGGAGGAGGAGACGGAGGAGGTATAGGATGAGGAGAAGTAGGAGGAGGAGGAGACGGGGAGGGAGGAATAAAGGTACCTGCTCTACGGTAGGGATGTACAAGTTTGTGTGTGTGAATTTATGACCCTCTTGTATGTACACATGTGTGTGCATGTATGTACGTGTACGGCTGTGTGTATTACTGTCACCAGAGCCATCTTTCCTGGTTTTACTATAATTTAGCAGTAAAATAAATCGATGTCTTGCTTTTTGGGCTCTCCCAATTTCTCTATAACTATGCTGCTATGTATGGCAATCTATGCACAGTATTTATGTATGCCTGAATAAACTTACTTACAATATGGATGTATTTTGTCTGGCCTATGCGCCTGTGTGCCTCGCTGATGTGTGTGGCACCACTAAAGTTCTTTTCCAGTTACTACCTCTTACTAAGTGTTGAGTGCTCTATTATGATATTCAGCTTTCCAGAATAGGGTTTAAGACCCTCAGTTATCAGTGTTGCAGCGCCAGACCGAAAATCCCTCATACAACCACAAAAAGGCTTAGAATTTTACATCCAGCTTCTGGGTTCCGCGTAGTTGAAGCTGCGCGAGGCTTCCTCTCGATCGCGGTACTTGCCTCCCGTACCCTCCTGTTTCACTGTACGCACTGTAGTCACTAGCTCATCTAACTTTTTCACTGCACTCACTGTATTTAGTGACATATTTATACTTATCTCTTATCTTGCTGCCTTGAGTCGCACTTATTCTTCAAATATGCCACTATGTATTATATGGAAACACTTGCAGGCCTAGTTCTCAACCGCTTCCCTTCCGGTCTTGCCTCCTACACTCATCAGCACTTGTCTTATTTTTGTTTCCTGTGGTTATGTTAAAACTTATCTTTGTTTACTTCTCAGTTCTTGGGAAATATTCTAGGCCCTAACTTAATGATTCCCTGGGGTATCGGACGCTATGCACAACAAGCCACTTCCTGTGTGGCACCAGCCAGTAACGGCCTTATTCTGGGCCGGCACTGTACACTTGGTACTATTATCTATGTTTTGTCTTCTGTGATCACTTATATTTCGTTTTTGTGGGGGTTAAGTGATTATATGCACTGTTATGTTTGCACACGCCTACATTCCACGCCTGTGCGTGTGTATGTGTGTGTGTGTGTGTGTGTGTGTACTCACCTAATTGTACTCACCTAATTGTGGCCCCGCCTCTTCACTGATCGCTACTGGGTCCTCTCTCTCTCTGCTTCCAGAACTTAGTCATACCTCGTCTTAAAGCTATGTATGGTTCCTGCCTCAACTACATCACTTGTCTAGCTATTCCACTTTCTGACGACTCTATGACTGAAGAAATACTTCCTAACATCCCTCTGACTCGTCTAAGTCTTCAGCTTCCAATTGTGACCCCTTGTTTCTGTGTCCCCTCTCTGGAACAACCTGTCTCTGTCTACCTTATCTATTCCCCGCAGTAAATTGTATGTCGTTATCATGTCTCCCCTGACCCGCCTGTCCTCCAATGTAGTCAGTCCGATTTCCCTCAGTCTTTCTTCGTAGGATATACCCCTGAGCTCCGGAACTAGCCTTGTTGAAAACCTTTGCACTTTCTCTAATTTCTTGACGAGTTTGACCAGGTGTGGGTTCCAAATTGGTGCTGCATACTCCAGTATGGGCCTGATGTACATAGTGTACAGTGTCTTGAACGATTCCTTACTAAGGTATCGGAACGATATTCTCAGGCTTGCCAGGCGCCCGTATGCTGCAGCAGTTATCTGGTTGATGTGTGCCTCCGGAGACATGCTCGGTGTTATGGTCGCCCGAAGATCTTTCTCCTTGAGCGAGGTTTGCAGTCCTTGGCCACCTAGTCTATACTTTGTCTGCGGTCTTCTCTGCCCTTCGCCGATCTTCATGACTTTGCATTTGGCGGGGTTGAATTCAAGAAGCCAGTTGCTGGACCACGTGTCCAACCTGTCCAGGTCTCTTTGAAGTTCTGCCTGGCTCTCATCTGATTTATAACTCCTCATTAACTTCACATCATCTGCGAACAAGGACACCTCTGAGTCTATCCCTTCCATCATGTCATTCACATATACCAGAAATAGCACTGGTCCTAGGACCGACCCCTGTGGAACCCCGCTCGTCACAGGTGCCCACTGTGATACCTCATCCCGTACCATGACTCGTTTTTGCCTCCCTGTCAGATATTCTGTGATCCATTGCAGTGCCCTTCATGTTATACACGCCTCATCCTCTAGTTTCTGCAATAGTCGCTTGTAAGTAACTGTGTCGAAGGAAGTCTTGCAGTCCAAGAAAATGCAATCAACTCATCCCTCTCTCTCGTGTGGAACTTCTGTAACTTTGTCAAAGATCTCCAGAAGGTTTGTGACACAGATTTTGCCTTCCATGAATCCGTGCTGTTTTTTATTATTATTATTATTTATTATCACACTGGCCAATTCCCACCAAGGCAGGGTGGCCCGAAAAAGAAAAACTTTCACCATCATTCACTCCATCACTGTCTTGCCAGAAGGGTGCTTTACACTACAGTTTTTAAACTGCAACATTAACACCCCCTCCTTCAGAGTGCAGGCACTGTACTTCCCATCTCCAGGACTCAAGTCCGGCCTGCCGGTTTCCCTGAACCCCTTCATAAATGTTACTTTGCTCACACTCCAACAGCACGTCAAGTATTAAAAACCATTTGTCTCCATTCACTCCTATGAAACACGCTCACGCATGCCTGCTGGAAGTCCAAGCCCCATGCCCCACAAAACCTCCTGTACCCCCTCCCTCCAACCTTCCTAGGCCGACCCCTACCCCGCCTTCTTCCACTACAGACTGATACACTCTTGAAGTCATTCTGTTTCGCTCCATTCTCTCTACATGTCCGAACCACCTCAACAACCCTTCCTCAGCCCTCTGGACAACAGTTTTGGTAATCCCCCACCTCCTCCTAACTTCCAAACTACGAATTCTCTGCATTATATTCACACCACACATTGCCCTCAGACATGACATCTCCACTGCCTCCAGCCTTCTCCTCGCTGGTTATCTCCGTGCTGATTATCGTTTATAATCTTTTTCCGTTCCAGGTGCTCCACCACTCTCCTCCTGATAATCTTCTACATGACTTTGCATATTATACAGATCAGTGACACTGGTTTGTAATTTAATGCATCTTTTTTGTCTCCTTTTTTAAAAATTGGAAGAACATTTGCAGCCTTCCATACCTCAGGTAGTTGCCCAGTTTTAAGGGATGTGTTGAAGATTGTGGTTAATGGCACACACAGTATATCTGCTTCCTCCCTGAGGACCCACGGGGAGATGTTGTCCCGTCCCATTGCCTTTGAGGTATCAAGCTCACTTAGCAGCTTCTTCACCTCCTCCTCAGTTGTGTGCATATCGTCCAGCATCTGTTGATCTATTCCCTGTTGGTGTCCCCCTCTGTCCTGTCTTCCCATAGTCCTTCCTGTCTCCACTGTGAATACTTCCTTAAATCTCCTGTTGAGCTCCTCGCATACTCTTCATCGTTCTGTGGTTCCCCA
>NC_069439.1:35355898-35491817 GCF_026875155.1 Cherax quadricarinatus | reverse complement strand
GTGGAAAAGCGGGGGGGCCGGGGCCCCCCCTTGGGGGCCCCCCCCGGGCCGGGGCCCGGGCCCCCGCCCCGGGTTTCAAACCCGCTGGGTGGAGGGCCCACCCCCCGGTCCTGGTGTGCGACCAGACCCCGCTTTCCCGGGTGACACCAGCCCCCGCCCGGGGGACGACCAGACCTCCCGCGGTTGGGACCAGATCCGCTGTGGGGGCCCCCCCCGGTTTTGGGGGGGACCAGACCCCGGTGCCTGGTGTGGGCGACCAGACCTCCGCGTTGCCTGGGGTGACGACAGACCCCGCTCCCGGGGGAACCCGACCCCCGCCGGGTGCCGACAACCTCCGCGTGCCTGGTGTGCGGACCAGACCCCCCGGGGGGGACCGCCCCCCGTGCCCGGGGTGCGACCAACCCCCGCGTGCCTGGTGTACCCAGCCTCCGCTGGGTGTCGAAAAACCTCCCGTGCCTGGGCGACCCCCTCCCCCCTGGGTGGGAGAAACCCCCGGGGTGGGGGAAAAACCCCCCCGGTGGGGACCCCCGTGCCCGGTGGGACCAACCCCCCGGGTGGTGGAGACCCCCTTTCCCCTGGGTGACGACCCCTCCGGTGCGGGAGGCCCGCCCCCCGGTGGGAACCAGACCTCCGCGGTGGGTTTGGGGGGGACCCCTCCGCTGCCCGGTGGAAAAACCCCCCCCTTTGGGGAGGGCCCCCCGGGCCGGTGGGGCCCCCGCCCCCGGTCCAAAACCCCCCAGGTCCGGGACCCAGCCTGCCTTGGGGACGCCAGACCCCGGTGGGGGGGCCCCCCCTGGGTGCCGGGGGCCCGCCCCCGCGGGTGGGGGGAAAAAACCCCCGGGCCTTTTGCGCAGACCTCCCCTGCCTGGTGTGACACCAGACCCCCGGTCGGTGGACGGGAAAACCCCCGGTGCCGGTGTACGACCAACCCGGGGCCTGGGTTTTAGACCCCCCGCCCCGGTGTGGCCAGCCCCCGGGGTGGGAAACCTCCGCGTGCCTGGTTGACGACCAGACCCCCCCGGGGGGGCCCCCCCCCCGCTGGCCGGGCCCCCCCCGCCGGGGTCCCAAGACCCCCCGTGCCTGGTTGACACCAGACCTCCCTGCCTGGTGGACAAACCCCCGTGCCGGTGGGCAAAACCCCGCCTGGGTGGGGCCCCCTCCGCTGCTGGTGTGACACCCCCCCCCCTGTGTGGGCCCCCGTGCCCGGTTGACGCCCCGACCTCCCTGCCGGGGTGACGACCAGCCTCCTGCCTGGTGACCCACCAACCTGCCCCTGGGGGAGACCGACCTCCCTGCCTGGTGTGCGACCAACCCCCGCTGCCTGGGGACGGAAACCCCGGGCCGGGTGAGGGGCCCCCCCGGGGGGGTGTGCGACCAACCCCGCGTGCTGGTGTGACACCAGGCCCCGCGTGCCTGGTGTGACGACCCCCCCCGCCCGTGGGGACGACCATCCGCGTGCCGGGGGACGACCAGACCCCCGGCTGGGGGACACCCTCCGCGGCCCCGGGGGTTTGGCCCCGGGTGCCCGGGGGCCCGCCCCCGGGGGGGCCCGCCCGGTGGGGGACCCCCCGGGGGGGGCCCGGGGGCCCCCCCGTTGGTGTGGACCAAAACCCCGCGTGCGTGTGAGCCAAACCCCCGGTTTTTGACCCCCCTCCGCGTGCCCGGGGGACGGGCCAGACCCCCCGTCTGGGTTTGGGCGGCCCCGGGTCCGGGCCCCCCCGGGTTGCGGGTCGCCCCCGGGTCGGACCCCCTCCCTGGGTTACGACCAACCTCCCGGCCTGGTGTGACCCAAAACCTCCGGTCCTTGTGTGCACCAACCCCCGTCCTGGGGTGACGACCCCCCCTGCCGGGGTGACGCCAACCCCGGGCCGGGGGGGAAACCCCCGGCCGGTGGGGACCAACCTCCGCTGGGTTTTACGCCAACCTCCGGTCCCGGTGGCACCACCCCGGGTGGTGTGACGCCAGACCTCCCTGCCGGTGTGACGACCACCTCCGCGTGCCTGGGTGACACCAGACCCCGCGGCCTGGTTGAGACCAACTTCCCCTGCCGGTGTGAACCAACCCCCGGCCTGGGGGCGCCCCCCCTCCGCGGGGGTGACGACCCCTTGCTTTGGGTTTTGGGCGACCCCCCGGTGGGTTGCGGCCGGTTTGGCAGTCCCCGCCCCCGGGGCGGCCCCGGGTTCCGGGTTCGGTGTGGGGGCGACCCCTCCCGGGTTTGGGGGGCCCCCTCCCGTGCCGGGGGCCCCCCCGCGTTGGGGACCCGACCTCCGCGTGCCCGGTTTCACCGCCCCCCCCGGGGGGGGTTTTCCCCCCCCCCGGGGGTGACGACCCGCCCCCCGCCTGGTGTGCGACCAACCCGGGCCGGGGGAAACCGACCTCCGCGTGCCTGGTTTCCCCACCCCCCGCCTGGGGGACCAGACCTCCCCGTGCCGGTGTGCGACCAAACCCCGCGTGCCTGGTGTGACGCCAACCTCCGCTGGGTGGGACCCCGGGCCCCGGGGCCGGGCGGAAATCCCCCCGGGGCCCCCTGGGCCGGGGACCCCCCGCGGTGGGTTTCGACCAAAATCCGGTGCCGGTGTGAACCCCCCCCCTCCGCGTGGGTTTTGGGAAACCGACCCCCTGGGTGTGGCCAACCCCCGTGCCCGGGGTGACGCCAGCCCCCCGGTGCCTGGTGTGACGCCAACCCCTGCCTGGTGTGCACCCCCCCCGTTTCCCGGTGTACAAAAAGCCCCCCCTGCCTGGGGGCCAACCCCGCTCCGGTGTGACGACCGAACCCCCGCGTGCCTGGGGGCCGACCCCGCCCCTTTTGGGTGGCCAGACCCCCGGGTGCCTGGGGTGAAGACCAACCTCCGGGGCCCGGTTTGACGACCAGACCCTTTCCCTTTTGGCCCAAACCCCCCGGGGGGGGGGACCCCCCCGGGGGGGCCCCCGGGGCCCCCTCCGGGGGGGAGCCAGCCCCGGGTGCCCGGGGGCCCCTTTGGGGGGGGGCCTGGGGGCCCGGGGGGAACCCCCCGTGCCGGGGCGGCCCGGGTCCGGGTTGGGGGTCCCCTTTTTGGGCGCCGCTCCGCTGCGGTGTGAGACCCAACCCCCCCCTGGTTGTGACGACCAGCCCCGGCTGCCGGGTGAAAACCCCCCCGGCCCTGGTGGGCCCCCCGGCCCCGGGGGCCCGGGTCCCCCCGGTGGAAGACCCCCCCGGGGTGGGGAAAACCCCCGGGGGTGAAAGGGGCCCCCGCGTCCCCGGTGTCCCCCCCGGGGCCCGGTTGTGGGGCGCCGCCTCCCCCCGGGGGTGGGACCCCCCCGTGCCTGGTTGACGACCAACCTCCGCTTGGGTGACCCAACTCCGCTCCTGGTTGACGCCAGACTCCGCTGCCTGGGTAACCGACCTCCGCTGTGGTTACGACCAGACCCCCCTGCCTGGGGCGACCCGACCTGCGTTCCTGGTTTGGCCCCCCCCTGGTGCCGCCCCCCCCCCGGGGGGCCGGGCCCCCCGGGCCTTTCCCCCCCCGCCCTTTTTTGGGCCGCCCCCCCGCCTTTGGGCCGCCCCGCTGCCTGGGGTTTAACCAGCCTCCGCGTGGGTCGGCGACCCCGGGGGGGGCCGACCCCGCCCTGTGGGGGAGCCCCCTGGGCCCACACCCCCGGTTCCGGGGGCGCCGGGCCCGGTGCCGGGGCCCCCTCCGGTGGGGGGACACCCCTCCCCGTTGGTGTACGACCAACCCCCGTGCCCGGGGCGACCCAGACCTCCCGTGCCCGGTGTGGCCGACGCGTCCTGGGGACACCAGACCTCCGGGCCGGTGTGACGACCGCCTCCGGTGCCTGGTGTGACGACCAGACCTCCGCCCCTGGTGTGCGACCAAACCCCCTCCGGGGGCCCGGGCCCCCGCCGGGGGAACAAGACTCGGGGCCGGTGGGAAAACCCCCGTGGGGGTGCGACCAGACCTCCGCGCCCGGGGGACACCGACCTCCGGGCCTGGTGCCCGGACCAGACCTCCGGTGCCGGGGGTACGCCAGACCTCCGCGGCCTGGGGACGCCAGCCCCCCGCGTGCCCGGGTGCCCGACCCCCCGGGGCCTGGTGGCCCCCAACCTCCCTGCCTGGTGTGACGACCAGACCCGGTGCGGTTGGGGCCAACCTTCCGCGTGCCGGTTGACACCAGCCCCCGCCGCCTGGTGTGGCCCCAAATCCCTGCCTGGTTAACCCCCCCCCCCCCCCCCCTTTGCGCCAGACCCCCGGTGTGGTTGGCCAACCCGTGCCGTGTGACGAAACCCAAACCCCGCGGCCGGTTTCACCAATCCGCGTGCCTGGGGTGACGCCAACCTCCGCTCCTTTGGGACCCCGGGCCCGGGTGGGCCGTCCCCCTCCGGGGGGAGAAAAACCCCCGGGGTTTTGGAGACCGACCTCCGCTGCCTGTGCGACCCAGACCTCCCCCCGGGGGAAAACCAGACTCCGCTGCCGGGGGTGCGACCCGCCCGGCCTGGTGTGACGACCAACCCCCGTGCCCGGTGTGACGACCAGACCCCGCTGCCTGGGGTGACCCCCCGCGTCCGGTTGAAAAGACCTCCGCTGCTGGTGTACGACCCGAACCCCCGGTGCCTGGTTGACGACCAGCCCCCGGTGTGGGTTTACACCCCCCGCTGGGGGGGGCCCCCCGGGGGGGGACAACCTCCGCGTGGGGTGACGACCAACCTCCCTGCTGGTGACGACCGACCCCGCTGCGGTGACGACCCAAACCCCCGCGTGCCCGGTGTGACGACAGACCTCCCCGTCCCGGTGTGACACCAGACCCCCGCGTGCCTGTGGACGCCCCGACCCGCTGCCTGGTTGGGCCCCTCCCTCCTGGTGTGACACCAGCCCCCCCCCCTTGGGGACGACCCGACCCCCCTCCCTTGGGCGACCAGCTCCCCGTGCCCGGGGTTTGGGCCAAACCTCCGGGCCTGGGGCGCCCAGACCTCCGCGTGCCGGGGGAGCCCGACCCCGGGGTTTTGGGGGGGACCCCCCGGCCGGTGGGGGAGACCCCCCCTGCCGGGGGCCCCAGACCTCCGGGCCGGTGGGGAAACCCCGGGCCTGGTGGCGACCAGACCCCCGGTTGCTGGGGGCCCAGACCCCGTTCTGGTGTGCGACCAGACCCCCCGGGTGCCTGGTTGGGGCCCCTGGTGCCGGGCCCCGACCTCCCCCCGGGGCCCCCCCCCTCCGTGTGACGACCAGCCCCCCGGCCCGGGGTGACGACCAGACCTCCGCTGCCCGGTGTGACACCAGCCCCGCGTGCCTGGGGGACGACCGACCTCCGTGCCCCGGTGTGGAAGACCCCCGGGTGGTGTGACGCCGACCTCCGCGTCGGTGGACCAAAACCCCGTTGGGGTGTGGACACCCGCCTCCGCTGCCTGGTTGGGAAAAACCCCGCTGCCTGGTCGACCCGACCTCCCCGGCCGGTGTGAGCCCCGACCTCCCGTGCCTGGTGTGCGACCGACCTCCCCTGCCGGGGCCCCGCCCCGCGTGCCTTGTGGCCCCCCCCCCGCGTGCCTGGTGTGACCAGACCCCGCGTGCCGGGGGCCAACCTCCGCCTGCCTGGTTCGACCCCCGGGGTGGGCCCCCGGTGGGACCCAGACCCCCGTGCCGGTGTGACGACCCGCTCCGCTGCCTGGGGGGACCAGGGGGGCCTTGGGGCAAAATTGCCCGGGGCGCCCCCTCCCGGTCCGGGGCGACCGGGTGGGGGGACACCGGGCCCCCCGGGTTTTTCGACCGACCTCCGGTGCCGGGTTGACGACCAAAACCCGCGGTGGGGGACGACCAGCCTCCGCGTGCCGGGGCCCAAAAACCCCTGCCTGGGTTGGCCCCGACCTCCGCGTGCCTGGTGTGACGCCAGACCCCGCGGCCGGGTGACACCAAAACCCCCGCGGTTTTGGGGGCGACCAGGCTTGGGGTTTACGACCAGACCCCGCGTGCCTGGTGTGGGACCAGACCTCCGCGGCTGGTGGAGCCCCCCTCCCGGTTGGGGCCCCCCGGGGGGGGGGGTGTGGGGGACCGCCCGGTCCGGGTTTACCCAACCTCCGCGTGCCTGGTGTCGCCAGACCTCCGCGTTTTGGCCCCACCCCCCCGGTGTGGGTTGCCCCCCCCCCCCCCACCAATCCCCCTTTTGTGCGACCGATCCGCGTGCAGGGGGAACCAACCCCCGGGCCTGGTTTCGCCAGACCTCCGGCCCGGGGGACCCGCCTCCCCGTGCCGGGTTTACACCCCCGCGGCCGGTGTGACGACCAGACCCCGCGTGCCTGGTTGGGGGGGGTTTTTCGACCAAACCCCCCGGCCTGGTGGACACCGCCCCCGTGGGTGTGACCCAACCCCCGTGCCTGGGTTTTTCCCCCCCCTTTGGTGCCTGGGGAAAACCCCCCTCCCGTGGGGGACCCCCGGGGGGGTTCCCGGTTGCGTTTTTGGCCCCTGGTGGGGACGCCAGACCTCCGCTGTTTGCCCGGTGCCCCCCGCCGGGCGCCGACCCCCTGCCCCCCCGTCCCGGCCGCCCGACCCGCCTCGCTGGGTTTGGGCGACCCCCTCCGTGCTGGTTGGCCCTCCGCGTTCCGGTGTGACGACGACATCGCGTGCCTGGTTGCGACCAGACCTCCGGTGTGCGGGGCGCCCCGCGTGCCGGGGTGGACCCCCCCTCCGCGGCCTGGTGTGGACGACCAGACCCCCCTGGTGTGACGACCAGCCTCCCCTGCCTGGGTGCGCCAAAACCTCCGCGTTGGGGGGGGCGCCCCCCCGGGGTTGACCAGCCTGCCCTGGTGTGACGAACCAGACCCCGCGTGCCGGGCGCTGGCGGACCCGGCCCACCTCCCCGGTGTGGACCAGACCTCCGCGTGCCTTTGTGCGACCAGACCCCGGTTGGGGGGACACCACCGCGTGCGTGTGGACCAGCCTCGCTGGTGAGTGGACCAGCCCCCCCGTGCTGGTGGCGACCGAACCTCCGGTTTTGTGGGCCACCCTCCGGCCTGGGGGAGACCGACTCCGGCGCCGGGTGACCCGCCTCCGGTGGGTGACGACCAGCCCCCCCGTGCCTGGGGTGCGACCAGACTCCGCGGCGGTGGGCCCCCCCCCGGTGTGGGGCGACCTCCGCGTGCCGGGTGACGACCAACCCGCGTGCTGGGGACCAGAACCCCCTGCCTGGGTGGACCAGCCTCCGCCTGCCTGGTGGACGACAGGACCCCCGGCTGCCTGGTGGACGACCAGACCTCCGCGTGCCTGGGGTGACACCCGACTCCCGTGCCGTCGGTGAAGGCCAGGGGCCTCCGCTGCCTGGGTTGGAAAACCCCGCGTGCCGGGGACGACCAGACCTCCGCGCCGGGTGAACCCAGACCTCCCCGTGCTGGTGGGGACCAGCCTCCGCGTGTGGTGGAGACCAACCCCCGGTGTGGGGCCGACCCCGCGTGCCTGGTTGAACGCTCCCGCGTGGGTGTTTGGCCAACCTCCCGGCGTGCGTGTGGACCGACACCGCGTGCTGGTGTGACGACCGCCCCGCGTGCCTGGTGTGACGACCAGACCTCCGCGTGCCTGGTCGACCAGACCTCCGCCTGCCTGTGTGAAAGCCGCCTTCCCCCCGCGTGCTGGGGTGACGACCCCCGCGGCCTGGTGTGCCCCAGACCTCCGCGTGCCTGGTTGGCCCAGACCTCCGCGTGCCTGGTGTGACGACCAGACTCCGCGGCCTGGTGTGACGACCAGACCTCCGCGTGCCTGTGTGACGACCCAAACCCCCGCCCGGTGGCGACCAGGGCCTCCGGTGCCTGGGTGCGACCAGACCTCCGCGGCCGGTGGACCCAGACCTCCGCGTGCCTGTGTGCCCAGACCTCCGCGTGCCTGGTGGTGGGCCAGACTCCGCTCCTGGTGTGACGCGGGCCTCCGCGGCCGGGCGACCGCCGCCCGCGTGCCTGGGTGACGACCGCCGTGCCTTGTGTACGCCGCCCCGGGGCCCGTGTGACCCCCGACCTCCGCGTGCCTTGTGGGCCACCCCGCTCCGGGGGAAACCCGCCCCCGGCCGGTTACGACGACCCCTGCCTGGTGTGACGCAAACCCCCGCGTGCCGGGGGGACCGACCCGATCCGGTGTGCCCGTTGCGCCGTGCGCCGCCTGGTGTGGGGAGACCCACCGGGCCTGGTGTGACGACCAACTCCGCCGGTTTTGACGACCAGACCTCCGCGTGCCTGGTGGACGACCGACCTGCCTGCCTGGTGTGACGACCAGACCCCGCGTGCCTTGTGACGCCCAACCTCCGGGGTGCCTGGTGTGACACCAACCTCCCTGCCTGGTTGGGCGACCCCCGGTGCCTGGTGTGACGCCCCGCCCGGTGGACCAACCTCGCGTGGCCCGATGAAGGGCCAACCTCCTGCTGGTGACGACCAGAACCTCCGCGTGCCGGTGTGACCCAACCCCCCGGGCCTTTTCCGTGTGGGACGACCCAAGCGTGCCGGTGGACGCAGACCTTTCCCCTGCCTGGGGACTACCCCCCGGTGGGGACCGAACCCGCCCTGCTGGTTTAGAACCAGCCCCGCGTGCTGGTGGACGACCAGACTCGCGTGCCTGGTCGACCTCCTCCGCGGCCTGGGGACACCAGACCTCCGTGCCTGGTGGACGACCGACCCCGGTGCCTGGGGTTTACGACCGACCTCCGCGTGCCCGGTGTGACGGCCAGACCTCCGCGTGCTTTGGTGGGACCAGACCCCGCGTGCCTGGGGGTGACGACCACCCTCCCCGGTTGTGGTGGCCGACCAGACCCCGCGGTTGTGTGTGGACCGACCCCCGTGCCTGTGTGACGACCAGACCTCCGCGTGCTGGTGGCACCAGACCTCCGCCTGCCTGGTTGGGCCCAAACCCCCGCGTGCTGGTTGGCGCCAGACCCCTGCCTGTGGTGAGACCGACCTCCTCTGGGACGACCCGACCTCCGGTGCCTGTTGGACCGCCTCCGGCCTGGGTGACGACAGAATCCCCGTGCCCGGTGGCCACCAGCCCCCGGCCGGGGTGGCCCCGACCTCCGCGTGCCGGGTTTAGACCCCGCGTTGGTGTGACGACCGACCCCGGGTGGTGTGACGACCGACCCCCGGGTTTTTTAGGGAAACCCCCCCCCCTTTGGGGGGAAACCCGTGCCTGGGTGACGACCAGACCCCCCGGGCCTTGTAGAAATCCCGGGGCTGGTGGGCGACCGACCCCGGTGTGTGGGGAAACCCGACCCCCCGGTGCCGGTGTGGGGCCCCGACCCCCCCTGCCTGGTGTGACAAACCCAAACCCCCGGCCTGGTGGACGACCCCCCGCTGTGGGGGGACCCGACCTCCGGGGGTGGGTGGTGTGCCCAGACCCCCCGGCTGGTGTGACCCCGCCTGGTGCCCTTTTTTGGACCAGACCTCCGCGTGCCTGGTTGACGCCCCCCCCGCGTGCCGGGTTTCGAAACCCCCCCGGGGGTTTTGGGCCCAGCCCCGTGCCTGGGTGACGACCGGGCCTCGCGTGCCTGTTGGGAAAAAACCCCCCCGCCTGGGTGTGGCCCGACCTCCGCCTGCCTGGTGTGACGACCAACCCCGGGGGGTGACGACCAGGCCCGCTGCCTGGTGTGACCCAGACCTCCCCGTGCCGGTGGACCAGACCCCGGCGTGCCTTTGGGGAAGCCCCCCGCGTGCCTGGTGTGGGCCCAGACCCCCGTGCCTGGTGTGACGACCCAAACCCCCGCGTGCCTGGGTGACCCAAACCCCCCTCCTGGGGGGGGGGGCCCCGCGTGCCCGGTGGTGACGACCAGACCTCCGCGTGCTGGGTGACGGCCAGACCTCCCCGGGGCTTTGGTGTGACACCCGCCTCGCGTGCCGGTGTGCGACCGACCCCCGGCCTTTTTGTGACGGCCGACCCCCAAAAAAACCCCCCGCGTGTGGTGCGGCAACCCCCTGCCCGGTTTTGGGGCCAGACCTCCCCCGGGGGGGTGCGGCAGGCCTCCCTGCTGGGGGGACCCAACCCCCTGGGGGGTTTTGGGGGCCCCCCGCCCGTGGGGGACGACCCCGCTGCTGGGTGTGCCCCCGGCCCCCGTGCTGGTGTGACGACCAGACCTCCGCGTGCTGGGGTGCGACCAGACCCCCGGTGCCCGGGGGGACCCCCCCCGTGCCCGGTGTGCCCCTCCGCGTGCCCGGTGTGACGACCAGACCTCCGGTGCCCGGTGTGGGCGACCAGCCTCCGCTGCCTGGGGTTTACGACCGACCTCACGTGCCGGTTTGGGCCAGACTCCCCGGGGCCTGGTGTACACCAGACTCCGCGGCCCGGGGGGGCCCCCCGCGTGCTTGGGTTGTTGCAGGCCTCGGGGTGCTGGTGTGCGACCAGACCTCCGCGTGCCTGTTGCGACCGACCTTGCGTTCCTGGTTTTCGACCAGACCCCGGGTGGTGGTGGGACCCGCCTCCCCGCCTGGGTGGACGCCCAAATCCCGTCCTGGTGTGCGACCAAACCCCCGCTGTGGTGTGCGACAAAACCCCCCGTGCTGGTGTGGCCAGACCCGTGCCTGGTGTGACGACCAGACCCCCCTTTTTCGCCCCCCTGGCCGGTGTGGCACCGGCCTCCCGGGTCCGGGGGCCCCGACCTTCCGGGGTGGCCGGGGGCCACCCCCCCGGTGCCGGTCGCCAGAAACCCGCTGCCGGGTTCGGGCCAGACCTCCGCGTCCTGGTGTGACGACCCAAAAACCCCCGCGTGCCTGGGGTTTAGACCAGACCCCCGTGCCTGGTGTGCGACCAACCTCCCGTGGTGGGGACCGACCTCCGTGCCCCGTTGACAAACCCGACCTCCGCGTGCCTGGTGTGACGACCAGACCCCCGGGGTGGGCCCCGGGGGGTTTGGGGGGGGGCCGCCCCCGGCTGGTGTGACGGCCCGACTCCCCGTGTTGGGGTGACGACCGACTCCCGGGGCCGGTTGGGGACCCGCCCCCGCGTGCCCCGGTTGCGCCAACCTCCGGCGTGCCTGGTGTGAGCCGCCCCGCTGCCTGGTGTGACGACCAGACCCCCGCGTGGGTGTGACGACCAGACCTCGCCTGCCTGGTGGACGACCAGACATCCGCGTGCCGGGTGAGACCGCCTCCGGTGCCTGGGTGACGACCAGCCTCCCCGTTTTGGGGGCGGGGCCCGACCTCCGCGTGCCTGGGTGACCAGACCCCCGGTGCTGGTGTGCGACAGAACTTTCCCGGCGGGGGCGGGGCCCCCCCCTTGGGGGGGGGGAACCCGCCTCCCCCTGCCCGGTGGGTCGCCGACCTCCCCGGTGTGTGCGACCGACCCCGGCCTTGTGGACCCAGCCCGCTGCCGGGTTTGGGAAAGGGGTGGGGTGCGGCCAACCTCCCGTCCTGTGTGCGACCGACCTCCGGGCCTGGGTGCGACCCGACTCCGCGTTTGCAGGTGTGGACCCGCCTTTCGGGGGTGGAAAAAAAACCCCCCGGGGGAGACAGCCTCCGGGGGTGGTTTTTGACGACCAACCCCCTGTGGTTACGACCAGACTGGGGGCCTGGTGTGACCCAAAACCCCTCCCGGGTGGGGGACCACCCTGGGTTTGGGGCCGACCCCGCCGCCCGGTGTGACGACCCCCCGCCTGCCTGGGTGTGACCCAAACCCCCCTGGTTGGGAAAGCCTCCGGTGCTGGGGTTTAGACCAGCCTCGGGTGCCTGGTTTGACACCCGACCCCCGCGTGCCGGTGTGCGACCCCTCGCTGCCTGGTGTACGCCACCTCGCTGCCGGTGTGACGCCAACCTCCCGGGGCCTGGTGTGACGACCAGACCTCCGGGCCCGGTTGGCGACCAGACCTCCGCGTGCCTTGGGTTTCGACAGCCTGGTGCTGGTGGGAGGCCCCACCGCCCCGGTGGGGAAAGACCCCTCCCCCCGGGGGGGACATCCGGGGGGCCCCTCCGCGTGCCTGGTTTGCCCACGCCCCGCGTGCGGGGACGACCAGCCCCCGCCCTGGTGTGACGACCAGACCTCCCCCGGGGGGCCGGCCCTCCGGTTTGGGGGAAAACCCCCGTGCCTGGTTGGACCGACCCCAGGGCCGGTGTGCGGGGGCCAGACCTCCGCTGGGTGTGACGACCGACCCCGCTGCCTGGTGGGACCGCCCCTGCTGGTTGACGACCGACCTCCGCTGGGTGTGACGACCAGCCTCCCTTTTCCGGGTGACGACCAGACCCCGCGTGCCGGTGTGACGACCAGACCTCCCCTGCCTTGTGGACCCCCCGGGCCGGGGTTTTTTAGACCGCCCCCCCCTGTGGGGGGGAAAAACCCCGGCCCGGGTGGCAAACCCCCGGTCCCGGGTGACGCAGTCCCCGGGGCCTGGGGTTTTTGGGCGACCGACCTCGGGTGGGGTTGGAAAAATGCGGCCGGGGGCCCAGACTCCGCGTGCCTGGTGTGACGCCAGACCTCCGCTCCTGGTGTGACGACCCCCGCGGGTGGGGGGAGACCCCCCGGGGGGGCCCCCCCCCTGTGGGGAGACCGCCCCGGTTGGGGACCCCCCCGGGCCTGGTTTGAAGACCAGACCCTCCCCCCTGCCTGGTGTGAGACCAGACCTCCGGCCCGGTGGAACCCGACCCCGCGTGCCGGGGTGAGCCAGACCTCCGCGTGCCTGGTGTGCCCGACCTCCGGGTTGTGGGCCAGACCTCCGGTGCATGGTGTGACACCAGACCTCCGCGTGCCCGGTTTGCGACCAGACCTCCGCCTCTGGTGTGACGACCAGAAACCCCGGTGTGGGGACGACCAGACCCCGCGGGGGTGTGGAAACCCCCGGCTGTGGTGACGACCGACCTCGCGTGCCTGGTGGCGACCCCAGCCCCCCCGCTGCCGGGGGGGACCAGACCTCGCGTGCCTGGTGTGACGACCAGCCCCCGCGTGCCTGGTGGACACCCGACCTCCCGGGCTGGTGTGGAAGAACCCCGCCTGCCTGGTGTGGGCCCACCCCTCCGGGGGGGAACCCCCCCCCGGGGCCGGGGCCCCGTCCCGTGGGGGCCCCGCCTTCCCCCGGGGAAACCCACCCCCCCCTGGTGTGACGGACCCCCGCCCGGTGGGGGCCCCCCCTTGGGCCCCCCCCGGCCTTGGGGGAGGCCCCCCGCTTTTGGGGGGACCCAAAACCCCGCGTGCCGGGTTTAACAAATCGGTGCCGGGTGGCCGCCCCGCGTGCCTGGGTGACGACCGACCTCCCCGGCCGGGGGGGCGACCAGACCTTGCTTCCTGGGGTGACGACCAGACCTCGGCGGTTTTTGAGCCAGACCTCCGCGTGCCCGGTGTGACGCCAGACCCCCGTCCTGGGGAGACCCCCCGCTCCTGGTGGACGACCAGACCTCCGTGGTGTGACGCCAGTCCCTGCTGTGTGGGCCAGCCTCCCCTGCCTGTGGGGGACCAGACCCGGGGGGTTGGGGAGACCCCCTCCGGGTGGGGCCCCAATTGGGTTGTGGGGCGACCAGAATCCGCGTGCCCGGGTGGCCCCGACCCCCGGGCGGGGCCCCCGGCCCCCGGGGGTTGGGGGAAACCAAACCCCCGCGGCCCGGGGCGGGTGGGGTGGTTTTCCCCCCGGGTGTGGGGCCCGTTTGCCTGGGGGCGACCAGACCCCCTCCGGGTGGGCGACCAGACCTCCCGGTTTTGGGGCCAGACCTCCCGTGCCTTGGGGTTTACACCAGCCTCCGCGTGCCTGGGTGACACCGACCTCCGGGGTGGGGTTTGGGGAAAGGGGCCGGGTAGACCCCCCGGGTGGGGGGCCCGCCCCCTGCCGGTGTGACGACCGACCTCCGGTCCGGTGTGACGACCCGACCTCCGCTGCCTGGGAAAACCCGGGCCCGGGTGACGACCAAACCCCCCCCTGCCTGGTGTGGACCCGACCTCCCCGGGGCCCGGGGGAAGACCCCCCTCCGGGTTTTGGGGCCCAACTCCCCGTGGTGGGGCCCCGACCCCCCCGGTTGGGGACCACCCCCCGGGGGTGTGAAACCCCCCTGCCGGTGTGAGCCAGACCCCCGCTGCTGGTGTGAGCCCGAAACCCCCCGTGCCCGGTGGACGCCAGACCTCCGGGCCCCGGGGTGGACCAGCCTCCCCGCCCGGTGGGACCCCCCCCGGTTTTGGCGACCCCCCGCCTGGGTTTTTGGGCCAGACCCGCTGCCCGGGGGGCGACCAAACCCCCCCCTGCCGGGGTGCGCCAGACCCCCGGCCTTGGGGGACGACCAACCCCTGCCTGGGTGGACCCCGGGCTCCGCGGCCGGTGTGGCCCCGACCTCCCGTCCTGGGTGAGCCAGCCTCCGCGGCCGGGGGCGACCCGACCCCGCGTCTGGTGTGCGCCAGACTCCGCGGTGGTGTGACGAAGACCCGGTGGGGTGGCCCCACCTCCGCTGCCCGGGGTTTACGACCCCCCCCGCCTGGTGTGACACGACCCCCCCTGGGGGACCGCCGCCCCGGGTGCCGTGGGGTTTGGGGGGGGCCCGCCCCCGCGTGGGGGACGGCCGCCTGGGTCGGGGCCCGCCTCCCCCCTGGGTGCCCAACCTCCGCTGCTGGGTTTGGGGGCCCCGCGTGCCGGGGTTTACACCCGCCTCCCCTGCTTTGGGGGACCGACCCCCGGTCCCGGTTTTTTGGGGGCGCCCAAACCCCCCCCTGCCGGTGTGCGGACCCCCGCGTCCGGTGGAACCCGACCCCTGCCTGGTGTGACGACCAGACCTCCCCCGGGGGTGGAGCCAGACCTCCGGGCCGGTGTGAACCAGACCCCCGTGCTGGTGCACCAGTCCCCGCCTGGTGTGACGCCAACCCCGCTGCCTGGGGTGACGACCAGACCTCCGGTGCCGGGGGGTTTACGACCCGCCTCCCCGTCCTGGGTTTTACGACCAACCCCGCTGCCTGGGTGGGCCCCGCCCCCGGCCCCTGGTGGACGACCCACCCGCGGGGGGTGACGACCAACCCGCGTGCCTGGGGTGGCCCCCTCCGCGTTTGTGAACCCAGCCTCCCCGGCCTGGTGTGACGAAAGGGGGGGACCGCCCGCCTGGGGCCCCGGGTTGGGGTCCCCCGGTTGGGACAAAACCTCCGCTTGGGGGCCCTTTGGGGGGGGACGCCCCCCCCCGGGGTGGGTGGGCCAGACCCCCCCGCCTTGTGAGCCGCCCCGCGTGCCTGGTGTGCACAGACCTCCGGTGTGTGTGACCCAGACCTCCGGTGCCGGTGTGACGACCGACCTCCGGTCCCGGTGTGACACCAGACCCCCGGGGGGGCCTGGGGTGTGCGACCAGCCCCGCTGGGGTTTACGACCAACCTCCGCGTGGGGTTTGGGACCCCCCGGGGGACGACCCCCAGGCCCCTTTTCGGCCTGGTTGGGAGAACGCCCCGCGTGCGGTTGGACCAGCTCCCGGGCCCTGGTGTGACGACCAACCTCCGCTGCCGGTGTGACGACCCGACCTCCGCTGCCGGTTTTACGACCAGACCTCCGTTTCCCGGTGTGCGACCGCCCCCGGGGGGTTTACGCCGACCTCCGTGCTGGTGTGCCCCACCCCCCCCCCCCCCCGGGGGGGGGCCCCCCCTCCGGGGGGCCCCCCCCCCCTCCTGGGGACGACCGACTCCGCTGCCTGGTTGGACGACCCCCCCGGGGGGGACGACCACCCCGCGTGCCTGGGGTGACCCCCTCCGGTGCCTGGTGTGGCCACCTCCGCGGCCTGGTGGGACCGGCCCCCCCCCCGGGGTTTTTGGGACCCCCCCCGGGTGCCCGGGCCCCCCCTGGGGACCCCCGGGCCCGGGGCCCGGGGCCCCCGGGGGTGGGTGCGGGGCCCCCCCGCCTTGGGGCCCGGGACCCCGGGCGGGCCCGCCTCCCCCTTTGCCGGGCCCCCCCCCTTTGGGCCCGTCGCGGGTTTGTGGAAACCCCCCGGGCCTGGGTGCCGGCCAGACCTCCTGTGTGGGTCCCAACTCCGCTCTGGGGTGACGACCAGACCCTGCGGTGTGAGACCCGACCCCGGGCCTTTTGGGGCCCCCCCCGGGCCGGGGGCCCCCCCCGGGTGCCCGGGGGCCCAAACCCCCCCGGGGTTTAGCCCACCTGGGGGTGGGGGACCGATGCTGTGGGGGAAGACCGGGTCCCCCTGGGGTGAGACCCCCCCGGTGTGGTGTGAACCAGACCCCCGCGGGCCCGGTGTGACCCGCCCCGCCTCCTGGTGTGACGCCAGACCTGGTCCGGTGTGCGACCAGACCTCCCGGGGTGGTTTTGGCGCAGACTTTCCGCCCCGGGGGTTTCCCCCCCCTCCCCTGCCTGGGTGGGCCGACCTCCGCTGGGTGTGACGACCAACTCCGCCCTTTGGTGGGACCCAAAGCTGCCTGGTGGACCCAAACCCCCGTCCCGGTGTGACACCCCCCCGGGCCCGGTGGCGACCAGCCTCCGCTGGGGGCGACCCCCTCGGTTTCCTGGTTTGACGACCCCCCCGTGGGTTGACGGCCAACCCGCGTGCCTTGGGGGCCCCCCTCCCGGCCTTTGGGCCCGTCCCCCCGTTGGGGGCCGTCCCCCGGGGTTTGGGGGCCCCCTGCTGGGGGAAAACCCCCCCCCCCCCCTGGTGTGCGACCGACTCCGCGTGGGTTTTTGGGACCCCCGCTGGGGGGCGACCCCCTGGGGGGTTTTGGGCCACCCCCTTGGTTTGGGAAAACCCCCGCCTGGGTGGAACCGACCTCCCCGTCCTGGTTGACGACCAGCCTCCGCGGCCTGGTGTGACCCCCCTTGCCGGTGGACACAACCTCCGCTGCCCGGTGTGCACCGACCCTGCGGGTGGAAAGACCCCCTGGGTGGCGGCCCCTTTTTGGGGGGGGAGCCCCTTGCCTGGGTGGGGCCGACCCCGCTCCGGGTGGCGACCCCCCGGGGGGCGAAACTCCCCGTGGGTTGACGCCAGACCCCCGCGTCCTGGTGTGACCCCCCCGCGTGCCCCGGTGTGGAACCCGACCCCTGCTGGTGTGGACCAGACCCCGGTGCCTGGTGTGACGACCAGACCCCCGCGTGCCGGGGGACCCAACCTCCCCGTGCCTGGTTGACGACCCGACCTCCGCTGCCTGGTGTGCGCCCCGACCCGCGTGCCGGGGGAACCCCCCCCCCCCCCCCCCCGGGGGGGGCCCCCGGGGTGGTGGGGCCTCGGTGCCGGGTTTTACGCCAGCCCCCGCGTGTGGTGTGCCCGACCAGGGGCCCCCGGGGCCTCCGCTGCCTTTTGAGACCAGACCTCCCTGCTGGTGGGCGACCCCCCCCTGCCTGGGTGGCCCCGACCTCCCCCGGTGTGGCCCGACCCCGGGCCCGGTTGGGCCCCCGGACCCCCGGGGCAAAGTCCGGGGGTTTTTTGGGGCCCCCCCGGGGGCCCCGCTCCGCGTGCCGGTGTGGACCCCCCCGGGGGGGGGCCCCCTCCGGGGGGAGCCCCTTCCCGGTGCGACCGCCCCGCGTGCCTGGTTGAGACCAGACCCCCGCGCCCGTGTGACGACCAACCCCGCGGCTGGTGTGCGACCAGATCCGTGCCTGTGTGACGACCAGACCTCGCGTGCCTGGTGTGAACGAACAAGACATCCGCGTGCACTTGCGTGACGACCAGACCTCCGCGTGCTGGTTGACGACCAGACCTTACGCGTGCCTGGTGTGAGACCAGACCTCCGCGTGCCTGGTGTGACGACCCAGTGCTATGCGTGCCTGGTGTGACGACCAGACCTACGCGTGCCCTGGTGTGACGACCTGACCTCGCGTTGCCTGGTTGTGACGACCAGATCCTCCGCGTGCCTGGTGTGACGGCACCAGACCTCCGCGTGCCGGTGTGGAAGACCGACCTCCGCCTCTGCCTGGTGTGACGGACAGACAATCCGCGTGCCTGGTGTGACGTCCAGACCTCCGCGTGCCTGGTGTGACAAGACCAGACCTCGCGTGAGTGGTGTGACGACCAGACCTCCGCATGCAGGTGTGACGACCATGACATCCGCAGTGCCTGGTGTGTGCGGCCAGGACCTCCGCCTGCCTGGTGTGACGGCCTGACCTCCGCCTGCCTTTGTGTGACGACCAGACCTCCGAGTGTCTGGTGTTTCGTCCAGTCCTCGCGTGCCTGGTTGTGACGGACCAGACCCCGCGTGCTTGGTGGACCGACCAGACTCCGACGCGTGCCTGGTGTGAGACCAGACCTCCGCAGTGCTTGGTATTGTGACGACCAGACATCCGCGGTGCCTTGCGTGATCGACCAGACCTCCGCGTGCCTGGTGTGGACGGACCAGACCTTCCGAGTGCCTGGTGCTGTGACGACCCCAGACCTCCGCGTGCCTGGTGTGACGAACCAGACCTCCGCGTGCCTAGGTGTGACGTGATGATACAGGAGTGTTTACAGCTTATTTTTTAAGGTGTAACTGAATGTTAAGTAAAAAGTACACAAATGCAGCTAATGTGAATTTTATTGTGGTAACGTTTCGCACTCTCCAGGAAGGAAACGTTGCCTCATTAAAATGTCACATTAGTTGCTATTGTGTCTCTTTTAATTAAACTTGTTGTTGGGTAAATTCTACCAGTATTAATTACAATCTAACTGAGTCCTCAGTTTTATTAATGTACCATGATAAACAGTTGTATCAGACGGGTTTAGGGACAACGATATTAACTCAGTAAAGTATAAATATTATGAGTTATTTCTCATCAAGAGTAACATTCTTAAATTCACTGAAGTGAATTTGGTTAATTATAATTATAATGGCGTTAACATAGTCTCAATCTTAACTCAAGGACAAACTTCCTTTAGATATATATTTGAGCAAAAAGTTTCAAGTTGGTCCAGAAATTCCCCAGTTATTGCACAAAAAAATTTAGACCTACAAAGTCTTAGAGAATATTTGAGAGTTAATATTTTAAAGCCGATAAAGTGAGACATTTTATGGAGAAGCTCTGAAAATCAATACTTTGTCACTATTAAAACTGGAAAGTTGGGTCTCGTGCGCCGCAGTAAACAAGACACGGGCAGGAAATACCAGCGAACCTGCATCAATAACACAACATTGATGTCTGGAACCTGCATCAATAAGACAACATTGATGTCTCGAACCTACATCAATAAGACAACATTGATGTCTGGAACCTGCATCAATAAGACAACATTGATGTCTGGAACCTACATCAATAAGACAACATTGATGTCTGGAACCTGCATCAATAAGACAACATTGATGTCTGGAACCTACATCAATAAGACAACATTGATGTCTGGAACCTGCATCAATAAGACAACATTGATGTCTGGAACCTACATCAATAAGACAACATTGATGTCTGGAACCTACATCAATAAGACAACATTGATGTCTGGAACCTGCATCAATAAGACAACATTGATGTCTGGTACCTACATCAATAAGACAACATTGATGTCTGGAACCTACATCAATAAGACAACATTGATGTCTGGAACCTGCATCAATAAGACAACATTGATGTCTGGAACCTACATCAGTAAGACAACATTGATGTCTGGTACCTACATCAATAAGACAACATTGATGTCTGGAACCTACATCAACAAGACAACATTGATGTCTGGAACTTGCATCAATAAGACAACATTGATGTCTGGAACCTACATCAATAAGACAACATTGATGTCTGGAACCTACATCAAAAAGACAACATTGATGTCTGGAACCTACATCAATAACACAACACTGATGTCTGGAACCTAAATCAATAAGACAACATTGATGTCTGGAACCTGCATCAATAAGACAACATTGATGTCTGGAACCTACATCAATGAGACAACATTGATGTCTGGAACCTACATCAATAAGACAACATTGATGTCTGGAACCTACAACAATAAGACAACATTGATGTCTGGAACCTAAAACAATAAGACAACATTGATGTCTGGAACCTGCATCAATACGACAACATTGATGTCTGGTACCTACATCAATAAGACAACATTGATGTCTGGAACCTACATCAATAAGACAACATTGACGTCTGGAACCTACATCAATAAAACAACATTGATGTCTGGAACCTACATCAATAACACAACATTGATGTCTGGAACCTGCATCAATAAGACAACATTGATGTCTGGAACCTACAACAATAAGACAACATTGATGTCTGGAACCTAAAACAATAAGACAACATTGATGTCTGGAACCTGCATCAATACGACAACATTGATGTCTGGAACCTACATCAATAAGACAACATTGATGTCTGGAACCTACATCAATAAGACAACATTGACGTCTGGAACCTACATCAATAAAACAACATTGATGTCTGGAACCTACATCAATAAGACAACATTGATGTCTGGAACCTACAACAATAAGACAACATTGATGTCTGGAACCTACAATAAGACAACATTGATGCCTGGAACCTGCATCAATAAGACAACATTGATGTCTGGAACCTGCATCAATACGACAACATTGATGTCTGGTACCTACATCAATAAGACAACATTGATGTCTGGAACCTACATCAATAAGACAACATTGACGTCTGGAACCTACATCAATAAAACAACATTGATGTCTGGAACCTACATCAATAACACAACATTGATGTCTGGAACCTGCATCAATAAGACAACATTGATGTCTGGAACCTACAACAATAAGACAACATTGATGTCTGGAACCTAAAACAATAAGACAACATTGATGTCTGGAACCTGCATCAATACGACAACATTGATGTCTGGAACCTACATCAATAAGACAACATTATATGTCTGGAACCTACATCAATAAGACAACATTGACGTCTGGAACCTACATCAATAAAACAACATTGATGTCTGGAACCTACATCAATAAGACAACATTGATGTCTGGAACCTACAACAATAAGACAACATTGATGTCTGGAACCTACAATAAGACAACATTGATGCCTGGAACCTGCATCAATAAGACAACATTGATGTCTGGAACCTACATCAATAAGACAACATTGATGTCTGGAACCTACATCAATAAAACAACATTGATGTCTGGAACCTACAACAATAAGACAACATTGATGTCTGGAACCTACATCAATAAGACAACATTGATGTCTGGAACCTGCATCAATAAGACAACATTGATGTCTGGAACCTGCATCAATAAGACAACATTGACGTCTGGAACCTGCATCATTAAGACAACATTGATGTCTGGAACCTACATCAATAAGACAACATTGATGTCTGGAACCTGCATCAATAAGACAACATTGATGTCTGGAACCTGCATCAATAAGACAACATTGATGTCTGGAACCTACGTCAATAAGACAACATTGATGTCTGGAACCTACAACAATAAGACAACATTGATGTCTGGAACCTACATCAATAAGACAACATTGATGTCTGGAACCTGCATCAATAAGACAACATTGATGTCTGGAACCTGCATCAATAAGACAACATTGACGTCTGGAACCTGCATCATTAAGACAACATTGATGTCTGGAACCTGCATCAATAAGACAACATTGATGTCTGGAACCTGCATCAATAAGACAACATTGATGTCTGGAACCTGCATCAATAAGACAACATTGATGTCTGGAACCTGCATCAATAAGACAACATTGACGTCTGGAACCTGCATCATTAAGACAACATTGATGTCTGGAACCTGCATCAATAAGACAACATTGATGTCTGGAACCTGATCAATAAGACAACATTGATGTCTGGAACCTGCATCAATAAGACAACATTGATGTCTGGAACCTGCATCAATAAGACAACATTGATGTCTGGAACCTGCATCAATAAGACAACATTGATGTCTGGAACGTACATCAATAACACAACACTGATGTCTGGAACCTAAATCAATAAGACAACATTGATGTATGGAACCTGCATCAATAAGACAACATTGATGTCTGGAACCTGCATCAATAAGACAACATTGATGTCTGGAACCTGCATCAATAAGACAACATTGATGTCTGGAACCTTCATCAATAAGACAACATTGATGTCTGGAACCTGCATCAATAAGACAACATTGATGTCTGCAACCTGCATCAATAAGACAACATTGATGTCTGGAACCTGCATCAATAAGACAACATTGATGTCTGGAACCTACATCAATAACACAACACTGATGTCTGGAACCTAAATCAATAAGACAACATTGATGTCTGGAACCTGCATCAATAAGACTACATTGATGTCTGGAACCTTACAAAGTCGAAAAGTAGAAGCTAATAGATCAGAAGAAATATTTGTCAGTTATATCTGTTTCCAGTGATGTCAGGATCTAGAAGTCACTGCAGTACAGTATTAAATTTCCCCCTAAACAAACAATACTTAATGGGAACTAACCTGGCCAAAAAAAAAAAAAAAAAAAAAGCATCAGGAATACTGCAATATCAAAATTTCACACAATTTAAAACAGACTTGGAAGATGTGCATCTGTACACTTGAATTTCCCTCTGTCTGGTTATAACTTCTGCAGTTACTTTTCTTGAGCGTTTCAAGCAAAATAACTAAAAGTTTAGGAAGTTATCTGAGACACTCCAGGTTGACGAGGACTGTCCCCACAACTTTGGTGGTAGGACACTTGCACATGCCAGTTGTCACGGCAAGGTGTCCCCACAACTTTGGTGGTAGGATACTTGCACATGCCAGTTGTCACGGCAAGATGTCCCCACAACTTTGGTTGTAGGACACGGAATGAGAGCAAAGTAACATTTATGAGGGAATTCTGGGAAACCGGTTAGCCAGACTTGAGTCCTGAAGGTGGGAAGTAACCTGCGTACGCTCTGAAGGAGAGGTGAAGATATGTAGCATCGGAAGGTCTCTGGCAAGACAGTGTTGGAGTGAGTCATGCTGAAAAGTGCTTCTTCATTTTCGTGTCACTTTTCTTCGGTGGGAGAGAGGACCTAGTAGCGATCAGTGAAGAGATGGGGCCAGGAGCTATGACACGACCACTGCAACCACAAATAGGTAAGTACACATACACCCTCACTCATACACACACGCGTTCACACACACACACACACACACACACACACACACACACACATACACACACACACACACACACACACACACACACACACACACACACACACACACACACACACACACACACACACACACACACACACGTCAAGAAATTAGATAAAGTACAAACGTTTGCAATAAGGCTAGTTCAGGAGCTCAGGGGAATGTCCTACGAATATAAGTTGAAGGAAATCGGACTGACTACACTGGAGGACAAGACGGTCAGGGGAGACATGATAACGACATACAAAATACTGCATGGAATAGATAAGGTGGACAGAGACAGGATGGTCCAGAGAGGGGACACAGAAATAAGGGGTCACAATTAGAAATTGAAGACTCAGACGAGTCACTGGGATGTTAGGAAGTATTTCTTCAGTTGTAGAGTCGTCAAGAAGTGGAATAGCCTAGCAAGTGATGTACTGGAGGCAGGAAGCATACATAGTTTTAAGAAGAGGTATGACAAAGCTCAGGAAGCAGAGAGAGAGAGGACCCAGTAGCGATCAGTGAAGAGGCTGGGCCAGGAGCTGAGTCTCGACCCCTGCAACCACAATTAGGTGAGTACACACACACACACACACACACTAGAAATGATCAAGAAGTATGTGAGGTGCTCAACATGAGATTTCAGGAAGTATTTGCAGTGGAGGTGAAGGGAGACTGGGAAGACAAAACAGAGGCGTACACCAAAGATATACCAACAATTGTTGGATGAATTACACACAGCTGAGGAGGAGGTGCAGAAGCTCCTAAGTGACCTTGATTCATCAAAGGCGGTGGGACCGGACAGAGAGGGAACAGAGACACTGTATGTGACACTAACTAAAATCTTCAACACTTCCCTTGAAGGAAATAAATGGTATAAAATACCCACACAATGGAAATATAAACACATGTGCAGTATAATGTGATCCTTTACTGACAACGTTTCGCCCACACAGTGGGCTTTTTCAAGTCACGAACAAATCTACCTGGGGTGGAAGGTATGCGAGTATTTATAGTCAGGTTTAGAATGCTGTGGTCAGGTGGAGAATGCTGCATCTGATGATGTACCGAGTGGGGTTATAAAGTCTAAAATCTTGGGTAGCTTGGAAGGGGGATTGGATAAGTTTGTGGGCAGACCTTCTGCAGTGTTCTTCCATTCCTATGCTCTTATGTGGGATAGCGATGAAGTTTCTTCGCAAGTGGTTCAGCTATGTTATAGAAGCCATTATTCTCGTTGAAGTTGTCGGATATAGAGATGAGCGATGATTCCAGGATTCTTCAGCATTGAGTTTCGTCTTCTCTGGCGATAAGTCTTGAGTTTCTGTAATTTATTAAATGGTTGTGTGAATTACGGTGTTGTACACAGGCATTCCGTGTATCGTCAGACCTGCTTGCGTATTGGTGTTCTGAAATACGTGTGTGGAGGTCTCTTGATGTTTCGCCCACGTATAATTTGCTGCAGTCATTACAAGGGATTATGTATACCCCTGCAGAGGATGGAAGCTTGTCCTGTCTATTACTGGTAATGTCCTTGATGGTCGTGGTTGTGGAGGTAGATATTTGGAATGAGGTATTGGAAAAGATGTTGGAAACGTGTTTGGCAATGGAGTTGGTGGGGAGGACTATGTATCTCTTCTCGGCAGTGTCTTCTCTGGGTGTGTTGAAGATGTTTAATGCCCGTCGTCTGCAGTCTCTGATGAAGTGACGAGGATAGTGGAGCTTGGAAAATACTTGTTAAATTATAGTGCATTCTTCCTCAAGGAACTCTTTGCTGCAGATTCTGAGTGCACGCAGGAAGAAGCCTATAATTACACCACGTTTAGTTTTGGTGTCATGGTGAGAGTAGAACTGGAGAAGAGCGTTTTGGTTGGTGGGTTCTCGATAGACTTTAAAACGAAGTTCATGGTCAGCTTCGCAGAGAAGAACATCAAGGAAAGGAAGAGTGTTGTCGACTTTTTATTCAAGTGTGAACTGGATTGAGGGCTCGATCTGGTTGAGCTTGTCAATAAAGGATCACATTATACAGCACATGTGTTTATATTTCCATTGTGTCGGTATTTTATACCATTTATTTCCATCGTGTAATAAAGTTGGTAGAATTACCGACAATATGTAAAGTAAAAGGACACAAGTGCAACTAATGTGACATTTATTGTAGCAACGTTTCGCTCTCCAGGAGCTTTATCAAGCCATTACAAACAATGTTGAAGATTGAGACACTTATGCAGCATATGGGAATCTTTATTCAGGAAACGTTTCGCTACACAGTGGCTTCATCAGTCCAATACAAAGAGGAAGGCGTAAGGAGAGGAGGAGAGTGAGGTAATCAGTCCCTCAACCTGGAGTCGATGTGTTCAGTCCATCAATCTTGTAGAATGTACAGCATAGGGCCGTGGACGTGGCTTATATACTGTAGTGAGGTGACGTGAAGCAGGTGGAGGCGGGGTCATAGTGGTACCATCCACTAGTCGAAGAAGGTCTTCGTCCAAAGGCTGAACAAGTGTTGAAGAATTCTTTGTAACAAGATCCCATGATGCTGCAGTGTCTGACAGTTGTGATGAATGGTTTGAAAAACCGACAAGTTGAAGATTGAGACACTTATGCAGCATATGGGAATCTTTATTCAGGAAACGTTTCGCCACACAGTGGCTTCATCAGTCCAATACAAAGAGGAAGGCGTAAGGAGAGGAGGAGAGTGAGGTAATCAGTCCATGATTACCTCACTCTCCTCCTCTCCTTACGCCTTCCTCTTTGTATTGGACTGATGAAGCCACTGTGTGGCGAAACGTTTCCTGAATAAAGATTCCCATATGCTGCATAAGTGTCTCAATCTTCAACTTGTCGGTTTTTCAAACCATTCATCACATTACAAACAATACATGGACACAGAGGGTATATAAAGGCTCAGAGTGAGGTGTAAAACTAGTGAGGTACCATTTCGATGTTCACTAGTGGTAGTCGTAGTAGTAGTAGTAGTAGTAGTAGTAGTAGTAGTAGTAGTAGTAGTAGTGGTAGTGATAAAAGTAATACAATATGGTAGAGCAATTAATTCGTACATGAGTAAAAGGATATAAAAGCTATTACTTGGGTAACATAAAAATAGGTTGGACAAATATAGACTGGAATGAGGCAGCTTGTTTCAGTGTTCACTCTCTGTGCTTTGTGTAGTATAACAGGAGAGACTATGTGATGGCAGGGTTTACTGTTACACCTCACTCTGAGCCTTTATATACCCTCTGTGTCCATGTATTGTTTGTAATGGCTTGATAAAGCTCCTGGAGAGCGAAACGTTGCCACAATAAATGTCACATTAGTTGCACTTGTGTCCTTTTACTTTACATATTTCCATCGTGTCAAACATTGCAATAGAAATGGGTCCTTCACACAGAGAATACATGGACCTCCTCCTAAAAGCTTACTCACTTCGTAACAGACACAATTTTCTTCATGACTGCATCCAAGAAATGGTCTTACCAAGATCTACTCCTCCTCCTTTCTCCGCTACAGCTCGGACCTACCTTAAAGAGTGTGCGGATGACTTAAACAATGCTACAAAGGAAGCTTTTCTCCAAGCCAGAAAGCTAGGCACAGCACTTCGGGGCAACATGAACAGACGCACCGCCGAAGTCATTCGCAGCAGAGTTACTACAGCGAATGTTCAACAGAAGATCAGACTTACTAGGAAACTACAAACTCTCTGCTATAATAGTCCTTGGAAAAGTTTAGGAAGACCTGAAATTATTCAATATCTTTCATCTCGTCCACTGTCAACCACAGAAACTGAAGCCCTCAGCTTAGGGATCAAATTACGAAACCAAAACAAGACCTCAATTTCATCGCCAAAAACTAGACACAATGACTCCGACTTTCAAAAAGGTTATCTTCAAGGCATCATCTCAGCGGCCATCTCAACACGCAGCTCCCCAGTCATACCTCGACGTTACATCAATGCACTTAAAGGTTTAGCAAAAGACACGACCATCAGGGTCACCACCGCTGATAAAGGAGGTGGTGTTTTTATCATGAACACTGACGATTACAGGAACAAAATGCTCAATCTACTTAATGACCCAGATACCTACAAACCTCTCACAACTAACCAAGTGGGCAACCTTACTAAAACTTTTCTTCAAGGGACTCTCCGCATTCTGAGGGACTCAGAACAAGGGAAGAAATTTCTGCACACCATACCCAGCAACCCCAGACCTGCCAGAATGTACGGCCTGCCAAAAACTCACAAGCTTGGTATCCCATTGAGGCCCATATCTTCGGGAATAGGCAGTGCTCCCCACCAACTCTCAGGAATTCTCGCAAAACACCTCTTTAAACTCTTGGGCACTATCAGTCCATCACATTTCAAACACTTCGGGTGATCTTCTCAATCGCATTAGCAACATCAACATCAGGAACAAGAAAATTTCCAGCCTTGACGTAACTTCCCTATTCACCAAATTACCTACTACACAAGCCATCGATCTCCTGTGCAGGAAAATTGACGATTCTCTTGATCTTCCTCTTCCAGCGAGCGATTTCGTCGACCTTGTTCAACTATGTGTTGGCTTTACGTGTTTCTCATTCGAAAATCACCTCTTTCAGCAGACTTTTGGACTACCCATGGGTTCGCCACTCAGTGCCGTCCTGGCGAACCTATGCATGGAACATCTGGAAGCCGAGCGTTTCTCCACCATTATTCCTTCGTCTGTCACCTGGCTCCGTTATGTTGACGACATTCTCCTCATAACTCCAAGACGCTTCAACGTTCAAGCTCTCCAAGACAAGCTCAACCAGGTCGAGCCCTCAATCCAGTTCACACTTGAAGAAGAAGTCGACAACACTCTTCCTTTCCTTGATGTTCATCTCTGCAAAGCTGACCATGAACTTCGTTTTAAAGACTATCGACAACCCACCAACCAAAACGATCTTCTCCACTTCTACTCTCACAACGACACCAAAACTAAACGTGGTGTAATTATAGTCTTCTTCATGCGCGCACTCAAAATCTGCAGCAATGAGTTCCTTGAGGAAGAATGCACTATAATTGAACAAGTATTTTCCAAACTCCACTATCCTAGTCACTTTATCAGAGACTGCAGACGACGGGCATTAAACATCTTTAACATACCCAGAGAAGACACTGCCGAGAAGAGATATATAGTCCTTCCCACCAACATTGCCAAACATGTTTCCAACATCTTTTCCAATACCTCATTCCAAGTATCTACTTCCACAACCACGACCATCAAGGACATTACCAGTAATAGACAGGACAAGCTTCCATCCTCTGCAGGGGTATACATAATCCCTTGTAATGACTGCAGCAAATTATACGTGGGCGAAACATCAAGAGACCTCCACACACGTATTTCAGAACACCAATACGCAAGCAGGTCTGACGATACACGGAATGCCTGTGTACAACACCGTAATTCACACAACCATTTAATAAATAACAGAAATTCAAGATTTATCGCCAGAGAAGGCAACACTCAATACCGAAGAATCCTGGAATCATCGCTCATCTCTATATCCGACAACTTCAACCAGAATAGTGGCTTCTATAACATAGCTGAACCACTTGCCAAGAAACTTCTTCATCGCTATCCCACATAAGAGCATAGGAATGGAGGAACACTGCAGAAGGTTTGCTCACAAACTTATCCAATCCCCCTTCCAAGCTACCCAAGATTTTAGACTTTATAACCCCACTCGGTACATCATCAGATGCAGCATTCTCCACCTGACCACAGCATTCTAAACCTGACTATAAATACTCGCGTACCTTCCACCCCAGGTAGATCTGCTAGTGACTTGAAAAAGCCCACTGTGTGGGCGAAACATTGTCAATAAAGGATCACATTATACTGCACATGTGTTTATATTTCCACTTCCCTTGAAACTGGGCAACCACCTGAAGTATGGAAGAAGGTAAATGTAGTTCCCATCTTTAATAGAGGAGACAGAAATGAAGCACTAAAGTATAGACCAGCGTCACTGACATGTATAGTATGCAAAGTCATAGAGAAGATTATCAGGAGAGTGGTGGAGCACCTGGAGTGGAACAAGATTATAAATGACAGCTAGCACGGATCAATGGAAGGCAAATCCTGTGTCACAAGCCTACTAGAGTTTTATGACAAGGTAACTGAAGTAAGAAATGAAAAGGAGGAGTGCGTTGATTGCATTTTCTTTGATTGGAATAAGGCCTTTGGCACATTTCCTAACAAGAGATTAGTACAGAAGCTAGAGGATCAAAAAACGTATAACAGGAAGGGCACTGCAATGTATCAGAGAATACCTGACAGGGAGGCAACAACGAGTTATGGTCGGTGATGAGGTATCACAGTGGGCACCTGTGACGAGCGGGGTCCCATAAGGGTCAGTCCTGGGACCAGTGCTATTTTTGGTGTATGTGAACAACATAACGGAAGGGATAGACTCAGAAGTGTCTCTGTTTGCAGATGATGTGAAGTTAATGAGGAGAATTAAATCAGATGCAGACCAGACAGGTCTACAAAGAGACCTGGACAGGCTGTACACCTGGTCCAGCAACTGGCTCCTAGAATTTAACCCCGCCAAATGCAAAGTCATGAAGGTCAGAGAAGGGCAAAGAAGACCGCAGAGAGAGTATAGGCTAAGAGACCAAAGACTGCAAACCTCACTCAAGGAGAAAGATCTAGGAGTGAGTATAATACCGAGTACATCGCCAGAAGCATACATTAACCGGATAACTGTTGCGGCATATGGGCGCTTGGCAAACATGAGAACAGCGTTCCGGTACTTCAGTAAGGAATCGTTCAAGAATTTATACACTGTGTACGTCAGGCCCATACTGGAGTACGCAGCACCAGTTTGGAACCCACACCTGGTCAAACACGTCAAGAAATTAGAGAAAGTGCAAACGTTTGCACTTAGCTTGTTCCCGAGCTAAGGGTAATCGGTGTGACGACACTGGAGGACAGGAGGGTCAGGGGAGACATGATAACGACATACAATATACCCCGTGGAATAAAGAAGGTGGACAGAGACAGGATGTTCTAGAGAAGTAACACAGAAACAAGGGGTCACAATTTGTAGCTGAAGACTCAGATGAGTCAAAGGGACGTTAGAAAGTATTTCTTCTGCCACAGAGTTGTTAGGAAGGGGAATAGTCTGGCAGGCGATGTAGTGGAGGCAGGAACCATACATAGTTTTAAGACAACGTATGATAATGCTCATGGAGCAGGGAGAGGGATGACCCAGTAGCGGTCAGTGAAGAGGCGGGGCCAGAAGCTGAGTCTCGACCCATTCAACCACAATGAGGTGAGTACAATTAGACGAGAACACACACACACACGCACACACATACACACACACACATTCACACACACAAACACATACAGCAGTCACATAAATACTTAACAAACTCATAACTCAATATACATACACTCTCACACACACACACGCACACATATGCACTCCCACATAGACACAAACACATTCGCACCAGCACAAGAAATGATGGAATATGTGGCAACAAAATGCAAGGAGGCAGAGGAGAGGTTTGTTCCCAAGGGAAACAGAAATAATGGGATGAACAGAACGAGTCCTTGGTTCACCCAAAGGTGTAGGGAGGAAAAAAACTAGGTGTACTAGAGAATGGAAAAGGTATAGAAGACAGAGAACTCAGGAAAATAAAGAAATTAGCCGAAGAGCCAGAAACGAATATGCACAGATAAGAAGGGAGGCTCAGAGACAATATGAAAAAGACATAGCATCAAAAGTAAAGACTGACCCGAAGCTGTTGTCAGCCACATCAGGGGGGAAAACAACAGTCAAGGACCAGGTATCAGACTGAGGAAGGGTGATGGGGAATTCACAAGAAACGACCAAGAGGTATGTCAGGAGCTCAACACAAGATTTAAAGAGGTATTTACAACAGAATCCAGTAGGACTCCAGGAAATCAGAACAGGGGGGCACACCAGCAAGTGCTGGATGAGGTACATATAACCAAGGAGGAGGTGAAGAAGCTGCTATGCGAACTTGGACACCTCAAAGGCGTGGGACCAGACAACATCTCTCCATGGGTCCTTAAAGAGGGAGCAGAGATATTGTGTGAGCCATTAACAAAGATCTTCAACACATCATTTGAAACTGGGCAACTCACTGAGGTATGGAAAATGGCAAATGTAGTCCCAAAATTTTTTAAAAGGGAGGGGCAGACTTTAGGCACTAAACTACAGACCTGTATCATTAACGTTTATAGTATGCAAGGTCATGGAGAAGATCATCAGGAGGAGAGTGGTGGAGCACCTGGAAAGAAACAAGTGTATAATTGACAACCAGCACGGTTTCAGGGAAGGAAAATCCTGTGTCACAAACCTACTAGAGTTTTATTGACAAGGTGACAGAAGTAAGACAAGAGAGAGAGGAGTGGATCGACTGATATTTTGGACTGCAAGAAGGCCTTCGACACAGTTCCTCACAAGTGGTTACTGCAAAAGCTAGAGGATCAGGCACAATAACAGGAAAGGGACTGCAATGGATCAGAGAATACCTGACAGGGAGGCAACAACGAGTCATGGTATGCGACGAGGTGTCAGAGTGGGCGCCTGTGACAAGCGGTCTTCCACAGGGATCAGTCCTAGGACCTGTGCTGTTCTTGGTATATGTGAACAACATAACGGAAGGGATAGACTCAGAAGTGTCCTTGTTTGCAGATGATGCGAAGTTAATGAGAAGAATCAAATCGGATGAGGATCAGGCAGGTCTACAAAGAGACCTGGACAGGCTACAAGCCTGTTCCAGTAACTGGCTCCTTGAATTTAACCCTGCCAAATGCAAAGTCATGAAGATTGGGGAAGGGCAAAGAAGACCGCAGACAAAATATAGTTTAGATGGCCAAAGACTGCAAACCTCACTCAAGGAAAAAGATCTGGGGGTGAGTATAACACCGAGCATATCTCCTGAGGCGCACATCAATCAGATAACTGCTGCAGCATACGGGCGCCTGGCAAACCTACGGATAGCGTTCTGATACCTCAGTAAGGATTCGTTTAAGACTCTGTATACCATTTACGTCAGGCCCATACTGGAGTATGCAGCACCAGTTTGGAATCCACACCTAGTCAAGCACGTCAAGAAATTAGAGAAAGTGCAAAGGTTTGCAACAAGACTAGTCCCACAGCTACGGGGATTGTCCTACTAAGAAAGGTTAAGGGAAATCGGCCTGACGACACTGGAGGACAGGAGGGTCAGGGGAGACATGATAACGACATATAAAATACTGCGCGGAATAGACAAGGTGGACAAAGACTGGATGTTCCAGAGAAGGGACACAGAAACAAGAGGTCACAATTGGAAGTAGAAGACTCAGGTGAATCAAAGGGATGTTAGGAAGTATTTCTTCAGTCATAGAGTAGTCAGGCTGTGGAATAGCCTAGAAAGTGGCGTAGTGGAGGCGGGAACCATTCATAGTTTTAAGGCGAGGTATGATAAAGCTCATGGGGCAGGGAGAGAGAGGACCTAGTAGTAATCAGCGAATAGGCGGGGCAAGGAGTTATGAATCGACCCCTGCAACCACAAATAGGTGAGTACAAATAGGTGAGTACACACACACATGCACACACACACACACACACACACACACACACAACCACACACACACACACACAGAAGAGGCTTCTGAGTGAACTAGATACCTCAAAGGCAATGGGGCCAGATAACATCTCCCCATGGGTATTGAGAGAGGGAGCAGAGGCGTTATGTGTACCCCTAACAACAATATTCAATACATCTATCGAAACAGGGTGATTGCCTGAGGCATGGAAGACAGCAAATGTAGTCCCAATCTTTAAAAAAAGGGGACAGACATGAAGCATTAAACTACGACCAGTGTCACTGACATGTATAGTATGCAAAATCATGGAGAAGATTATCAGGAGAAGAGTGGTGGAACACCTAGAAAGGAACGATCTCATCAAAAGCAGCCAACATGGTTTCAGGGACGGGAAATCCTGTGTCACAAACCTACTGGAGTTCTATGAACATGGTGACAGCAGTAAGACAAGAGAGAGAGGGGTGGGTGGATTACATTTTCTTGGACTGCAAGAAGGCGTTTGACACAGTTCCACACAAGAGATTGGTGCAAAAACTGGAGGACCAAGCAGGGATAACAGGGAAGGCACTACAATGGATCAGGGAATGCTTGTCAGGAAGACAGCAGCGAGTCATGGTACGTGGCGAGGTGTCAGAGTGGGCACCTGTGACCAGCGGGGTTTCCCCCAGGGGTCAGTCCTAGGACCAGTGCTGTTTCTGGTATTTGTGAACGACATGACGGAAGGAATAGACTCTGAGGTGTCCCTGTTTGCAGATGACGTGAAGTTGATGAGAAGAATTCACTCGATCGAAGACCAGGCAGAACTACAAAGGGATCTGGACAGGCTGCAGACCTGGTCCAGCAATTGGCTCCTGGAGTTCAATCCCACCAAGTGCAAAGTCATGAAGATTGGGGAAGGGCAAAGAAGACCGCAGACGGAGTAGAGTCTAGGGGGCCAGAGACTACAAACCTCACTCAAGGAAAAAGATCTTGGGGTGAGTATAACACCAGGCACATCTCCTGAAGCGCACATTAACCAAATAACTGCTGCAGCATATGGGCGCCTAGCAAACCCCAGAACAGCATTCCGACATCTTAATAAGGAATCATTCAGGACCCTGTACACCGTGTACGTTAGGCCCATATTGGAGTATGCGGCACCAGTTTGGAACCCACACCTAGCCAAGCACGTAAAGAAACTAGAGAAAGTGCATAGGTTTGCAACAAGACTAGTCCCGGAGCTAAGAGGTATGTCCTACGAGGAGAGGTTAAGGGAAATCAACCTGACGACACTGGAGGACAGGAGAGATAAGGGGGACATGATAACGACATACAAAATACTGAGAGGAATTGACAAGGTGGACAAAGACAGGATGTTAAAGAGATTGGACACAGTAACAAGGGGACACAGTTGGAAGTTGAAGACACAGATGAATCACAGGGATGTTAGGAAGTATTTCTTCAGCCACAGAGTAGGCAGTAAGTGGAATAGTTTGGGAAGCGATGTAGTGGAGGCAGGATCCATACATAGCTTTAACCTGACTCCTCATTTTTTCTTCTTCTCCCTCTTCCCCTTTCCTCTTTTCTTTTTTTTTTTTTTTTTTTTTTGTCTTTCTTCTATCGCGTGTTTCTGTTCCTTCATTATTTATTTCATCACTTTCCCTTCCCCCCACCTATGTGCACTTGCTCTCCCTCTGTGGGCACCTAGCTCCCTTGTGGGTACCTAGCTCCCTTGTGGGCACCTAGCTCCCTTGTGGGCACCTAGCTCCCTTGAAGTGCTCCCCTTTCTTTGTATTTGACTAGCTCCTCCTCCTTAGTTCCCCACTACTACCACTACTACTACTACTACAACTATTACTACTACTACTACTACCACTACCTCTTCCTTCCTACATATAGCCGTCGTGCTCCTCTTTCTGGTTAGTGTGAATTTGAAAAAGGGTTTCAAAATGGGAAACCGAAAACGTCGTCAGTTCCTCTCTTCTATGTGCAGGTTATTTGTATATTATATATATATATAAAATATATATATAATATATATTATTTTATATATATATATATATATATATATTATATATATATATATATATATATATTATATATATATGTCGGGGCCGAATAGGCAGAACTTGCGATTTTGGCTTAAATAGCAACGCTCACTTGCCATACAGGACAAGTGAAAATTTGTGTATGCAATAATTTCGCCAAAATCATTCTGAACCTAACGAAAAAAAATTATTTCACTGTGTTTGTTTAATATTAAATTACTGTAAACAAATCTAAAATATATTTAGTTGGGTTAGGCTAAAATAAATTGTTCTTGTTATAATAAGGTTAGGTAAGTTTTCTAAGATTCTTTTGGTGCAAAATTATAAAATTTTACCTTAACATTAATGAAAAATATATATCTGTAAATGCATAAGAGAAAAATTTAGAAAGGACTTAATTTTAAATGAGTTCTTGCTAATTGACCAGTTTTACATATTCGGCACCTCCCACCAACCTTTCCTAATCAGACCATTACCCTGCCTTCCCTCCACTACAGATTTATACTATCGAAGTTTTCTATTTAATTCCTTCCACTTATGATGTCTGAACCTCCTCAACAACTGGTAGACAATATTTAGGAATATATGAAGTGATACTTCTGAGTACCCCTAAGAACATCCGAGTACCTCAGACCAGTGCTTGAATTTGTATGATCTGAGCTTTGGTAGGATAGGGAAGGAAGAAGGATTGGTTAGGATGGAAATATGGGAAAAGGGTGGGTGGGGGAATGTTAGGTGGGATAAGAAAGGTAAATGGCCTAAATACTTTGGTGTATTTTAATACATGTATTTGTGTGTATAGTGTCATTAATGAAATCAGTGACATTGAATGGGGTATAACACTTACCCATCAGCTTCACACATTTATAACTAAAGAATAACTGCACGATGTTGAATTGGCAAGAAGTATACTATTTGCAATTGCCTTTTTTTGCGATTGCAGGACGTAGGCTGGAAACGACGATACCAAGGCGAGTGATGTAGGTCGATTGCTATTGCCGATGTTGCATGGTTAGATGTAATAGTTGATAAGTTGAAAGGAAAGTCCCCATAAATTGGGGTGGTGTTATCTTTATTGGACATAACGGGTCCCGGTGTTAACCAATCATCCATATCTTTTAGGATGTCACTCAGGATCATTGGTCTCTGGAAATTATCCTTGTGCATGAAGCATCGCACTCCCTGTTGGAGGCTCATTGTTTGGGTTCTGTAGGAAGGTGTGTTGATGATATAGTTGGTGGTATTTGCAAGATGGGGAAGGTTTTCTCTGTTTGGTTTACAGAGTTCTTCCATGTCATACAGTTATTTCCTCTTTAATTTATCAAGCCTCACATTTATTGCATGTGTAGATCTTCCATCCTGATTCTGTCTCTCCTGGCGCCTGTGATGAAGCGGAGTGCTCTGTTCTGGACTCTTTGTAGCTATAACATGTTGGTGTTAGTTGTTAATGACATGGGTACACAAGGACATTCTAGCATAGGTCTTATCATCATCTTGAACATGTGATCTTTTGATGTGGGAAGGAGCTTGATTAAACCTGTATACTATATAGTTGAGGCGGACTTTGGGTAAATTTATCTTTTTTCGTGATGTAAGATGTAGTGTGGAGTAATCTGTCTATTTCATATCCCAGGATCTTGCTGGGGTTTCTAATGACAATAGGTGCACCTCTGATGGAGATACCCCCCCTTGTCTTTTATGGGTGCTGCAAAATATCCGATGGTGGTGACGAGGACTTTGCGTTGGTCGTAATTCTCTGTTTCTTCTCCCAGTTGCTGTTCTTCGTAGTTCCGTATTCATTTTTGCTATAACTGTCTCATACTTACATTTTCCCTTCATGGAGGTGGATAATACTACGTGGATAACATTATCAGCAAATTGAGTGATGATAGTATCATTGAACTCGGGTTGAGGGATATCATTTACAAATATGTTGAATAGTATCGGGCCTTGTAGCACTCCAGCTCCTGGCGTGAAAGGCTTTGCCGACTTGCTGTTAAAGGTAGGAATGATTTTATCTTTTTGATAAGAAGTTGTATATAAATCTGAGAAAAGTTCAGTTGTGGTCAGGCAGGTCGACCAGTTTAAATACGAGTCCGTAGTGCCACAGGCTGTCAAAAGCTTTGTGTACATCCCTGGTTGCAATTAGGGAAAAGTTATCCTGTTTCCTCAGGCTGTCCACAGCATCGAAGATAAAGTTGATAGCATGTTGGGTTCCTCTGTGAGTCCTGAATCCAAACTGTTTTTCAGTGAAGAAGCGATTGTACTCCATGTGGTAATTTACATTAAAATGGTATAAAATACCGACAGATTGTTAGGTAAGACACATATGCAACAGTTAGGTATCTTTATTTCGAAACGTTTCGCCTACACAGTAGGCTTCTTCAGTCGAGTACAGAAAAGTTGATAGAAGCGGAAGATACTTGAAGACGATGTAATCAGTCCATCACCCTTAAAGTTTTGAGGTGGTCAGTCCCTCCAGACTGAGGGACTGACCACCTCAAAACTTTAAGGGTGATGGACTGATTACATCGTCTTCAAGTATCTTCTGCTTCTATCAACTTTTCTGTACTCGACTGAAGAAGCCTACTGTGTAGGCGAAACGTTTCGAAATAAAGATACCTAACTGTTGCATATGTGTCTTACCTAACAACCATGTGGTAATTTAATCAGTTGGAAATGATTTTCTCAAGGACTTTACCAGTGACTTCAAGTAGTGAGATAGGTCTATAGTTTTCTGGTTTATGTTTGCCTTTATTGGGTTTTGCAATGAATATCATCCTTGCTGTCTTAAGAGCTACTGGAAAGTATCCCGAGGCCAAGATGACATTAAAGATATTACCAGAGACATTTTGCAATTTGTGGGTAAGAACTTTACTTGTTTCACTATTAAACCTGAGAGGCGAGGGGCTTTATTACTCATTCTGCCTATAACTTGACTCATCTCTCTGAGGGTGATTGGTCATGTAAGGGGTTGTTCATCTTCAAGAGTTGATGTATCAATTAAAGGTAGTGGTCGGAAGTCAGCTCTGTTGTCGTTTCTCCATTCATTGATTATTATTAAATTTTCTACTGTCATTGTGTGAAAGAATTTTCTCCCACACATCACCCATCAGATTGGCTTGATCTTGTGGATCATAAAGTTTGATATCAACTTCTTCATCATCGTCATCGGTGAAGGAATGTATTAGATAAAGGGTAGCCTTGTGCTTTGCTCCTAGAAGCTGGTGGATCTTGCTCCAGAACTTTTCAGGATGACGTTTGTACTGATTAGCTTGAAAAACAAGATATTTCCATAATTCACTTTTGAGTTGTGTGATGATGATAATTAAGTTTCTTCTCAGCTTCTCCAGTATAGCCCTTTGAGCTGTCTTGTTTGTTGGTACTTTCTACACTGCTTGATAATTGTTTATGCAGTCCTTAATTTCCTTGGTTGGTTTATGTTGCTGATAGATCTTTGATGTATTTAATTGTCAATTTGTGTGAGTGGCTTCTATGATTCTCTCGTGGAAGGAGCTGATTGCCTCATCAACTGCAGTTGAAGGCTGGTTTTCAAGCGAAACAGTAATGACATTGAATAGGTAGTCGCTGAAGGGGTCAAATCCTAGAGTTTACTGTTTGGTTTCGGAGGAGTGGGTATTCTAAATGGCGATGTTTGTAGTTTTATTATAAGAGGGATGTGGTCTGACCCTACGTGTCCACCAGGGGAGACTTTGCAGTGGTACAGGTCACAATCTCTGTTGGTCAAGACTATATCAGGTGTCCCGGGTGAGGGCCAATATATGACTTAAAGAATGGGCCTTGAAATGATAGATTTCTTGCTGTTATAATATTAAATAGTTGTTTTCCCATTAACTTATCCAGCGGATGGCCGGCTCCGCAGTTGAAGAGTGCGGGGTGATGGGCATTAAAAATCTCCTGCCAGGATTGTAGGAACATTTCTACTCAGTATCTGGTGTAGGGGAATCGACTCTGCATATGGCTGTTTTGGAGGAAAGTATCCAGTTGCAGCTATTAACTGACCATATGAGGTCGTTAGTTCTATTGCTATAATGCTGTGTTCGTCAACGTGGATGTTACGAAATGCATATATTAGTTTCACTAGGATGGCCACCCCACTGTAGGGCACTCTCGATTTCTTGACAGTAGAGTAACCACGTACCTTTATATGTTGGTCTGCTCTGGCAGCTGTCTCATTCAGAAGGATGATGTCAGGGTTGTGACTGTGTAGTACGACTTCAAGGAGATAGCGGCTGTTAAAGAAATGTTGAATACTAATTTGTATAATTGCAATCCCATTATTTCGTGGAGTTTGCGTTTTTGCTGCGTACAGAGGGTTGTTGTCTGAGATTATAGTTGCAAGGTGTGTGCAAGCTCTCCCTACTCGACTCTTCAAGGGGAGGATTGTAGTCCTGAGTGGTTTTCTGTGTACCAGTTATTTTCTCTTCCTCACTACTGCTAGTGATATTAACTGATGCGTCAGGTTCATCAACTGACAACTGAGGCAAGGTATTTCCAACACTTACTATAGGAGACATGTGGAAATGTGTAAGCCCACTTGGAGTATCCATGGAAACTACTTATACTTTTTTGTCAGCTTCAATAGCGGTAGATTGTGCATCAGTGTCTGTTGCAAGTTCAGGGATAGGTATTAACGTAGTGATCTGAGTTGTTGTGTAAACTGTCTTCCATTACGGCTGGGTCTTGGTTGTGTGATAAAGTTTGAGTATGAGTGGTTGTGGAGGAGGGCACATACTTCCTGTCTTGAGGGGGCTGGTTCATTATTGAGTTCACATTATTTGCGATGATTAAGGGCCTGACTGCATTAGCTACTAAAAAATCATTTAAAATAGAGGAGCAGAGCTTAACATTGCTACCTGCTATTTCCTTGGCCAACATGAACATCAGTAATAAAGTTGGTAGAATTACCGACAATATGTAAAGTAAAAGGACACAAGTGCAACTAATGTGACAATAAATGTCACATTAGTTGCACTTGTGTCCTTTTACTTTACATGAACATCAGTGTACCTCTCATAACATCTACCTCTGAGGACCAGAGAGACATAGGGATTGATGATGGTCCTTGTGCTTGGTGTATATTGGGGTTAGGGTTAGGGTGGGAGAAGGAATCCCACCAGATCCAGGTAGATTAGGGAACGAATCCTGGAACATTTTTCTAGGTGCTTGGGTAGTGGTTTTCTTAGTGTTTGTCAGTTTGTTAGCATCCAGAATTTGCTGTATTGTAGATTTTCTAACAGGGCAGCTAGGGGAGACAGCATGATATTTCCCATTACAAAGGGCACACTTGAGGTTGTTTCTGTTAGGGTAGTCACTGTTGTTAGGTAAGACACATATGCAACAGTTAGACAACTTTATTCCGAAACGTTTCGCCTACACAGTAGGCTTCTTCAGTCGAATACAGAAAGTAGGCAGGAACAGTAGAGATGTGAGGACGATGTAATCAGTCCATTCACCCTTGTAGTCGTAGAATTTGAGGTTGTCAGTCCCTCGGCCTGGAGAAGTTCAGTTCCATAGTCAGATAGTTCCTGACTATGATATTTCCCATTACAAAGGGCACACTTGAGGTTGTTTCTGTTAGGGTAGTCACTGTAAACACGCTCACCAGGGCATATACTGCAAATCTTTTATGGCTCTGAACGACAAAACCCTTTCAGGATATTTTGGTATGGTGTTACTTGGTTCCAAAGCATTTCATAACATTTCTGAAATATGACTTTGAGCTTCATCGGTGTCTCGAACATTAATTTTGGACATTGCCAATGCTTTAAATTTAGTCAGAAGGGATGCTGCTCTCAGCGCCAGTTTCTAAACACTTCCCTTCCTCTCTCCTTTCTACAATCGTGTTTAATGGGAATTTTAAACTACTATTTGGGGACCATGAGAATTGACTCGTGTGGAGTGTGGCAACAGGAGGACACCTCTCGCCCCATTTCAGTCTGGTCATTTAATGAGATCATCAGAATCACTTGCTGTGAACTCAGTGTCGGGGTTCTTGGAATTGATGCTACTGGGTCGCACTACAGGAATCTCTCTAGAAAATTTCCGGGAAATGCCAAGCCAGCGGGTGAGAGAGCCTGGGATGTTTTAAACCCCACTAAATGTGCAAATAAGTGGATCCTAAATATCGAATTTCCCTTTGGTACAGAAGGCTGTTCGAGTTTCTACTAAACGAAGATCATCGCGGATATTAGTTCTGCTTGCAAGGAGTCGAGCTAGATCCAACCAATAGTATTCTTATCTTCTCCCAAGCACCAGGCGAGCTATAAGACAAATTCTCCTGAACAACCTTGGTGACTTAGCAGGAATATAGGATCCTAGCAGCATCAGTACATCATCGAGTGAAACTCTCACTGCGCCGGACACCTAGTGCAGTACTGGCCTACAGACAAAGATCCTAATTCTTGGATTTATTAACACCAACGTATTCATGTTGTGCTTTTTAAATAAATGGATCCATGATTAAGCTATAATAAACAACTATCAGTGAATAAACAGAAGGGCGAACAAGGGTCTGAACCGAAAAAAAAATACTTTAATTAAAAAATGTTAATATTTAGCGAAACCTTAGATTTAAAAAAAAAAAAAAACTTCGTGTTCATGAAGAATATTCTTCTTTTTTGGTTTTCGTTCCATTGCAATTTTTGTTGCAGTCGATGAGCATCGATGATACTGTTCTCTTCCACATCATCTTTGCATACAGTTGGTCTGGCGTGTCGGCTGTGTTTAACCCATCCTAGCTAAGGACGGGGCAACTAATTCTTAAAAAACCAACCCCCCAGAGGAATTGATTATTAAAATTTGTTTTCTGCACAAGTGTTGTGTGTTAAAGCTGCAGTTCATCCTTCACTCTTATTAAGAAACAAAAAAATATCTTAATGTTTACATGTCCCTTTGGAATATCACTTTGAAAAAATAGTGCTTAATAATATTTTAGATTAAAATCTATGTTTACTGTCTGATTTTTAGTATCTTAGGTTAAAGATTATTGAGTTTCTAATAAAAAATCAAATACGATTAACACAATCAGGAAAATAAAAAGGATTCAAATTTCAAAAATATGAAAAGTTTATATTATAGCCTATGTCAAACCGAGGATAAACCTGCCGAAAATGTTTTGTGTTTCCATGTCGAGTTATAATCCTCTTAAGTCGTAAAGCAGGTTAACTCAACTATATATACAATGTCTCCCAGTATAAAAGCTTGGTATACCGTTGTTCGCCTCTGCTAAGTAGCCTTCTTTGGAAAACAACTTTTGCTAAATACTTATTTGTAGTGCCGAAGTACTACGATGGTGTCGTATTTTGTTGGCTGGGATTTTAGATTTAATACTGGTATTTAACACTATTTTCCATGGTAAAACCATAATGTTCATTTCATTAAAATATAAGTCCATGACACAAGACTACAACAACTTTCAACAAAACTAGAATTTCAAATGAAAACTAGAGGTTGTTTTGGTCAGTCTCGGACCATTTATGGACTCTTAGTTGATAATGGCACAGGGCTGCACGAAAAAAAAATCACTTTTATTATTAAAATTACTGGAATTTTAACTCTGTATAAGCCATTTGAAAAAGAAATCTGCGTGACTGATTTTCGTAAAGTGTAATGGAGTCCCTAGAAACTATCCAGGTGATAAATCAAACCGAGATCAGTGCCAGTGTAAGTCTGTCTTCAAATAATTATGAAAATTACATAATGTTTACAAGTGTACAAGATATATGGGCACATGTTGAATAAAAAATATCAAGGCGATTTGAGATATGTAAAAGTAAGTTGTGTATCAGGTACTGTGTGACCATCAGAATATACTTCAAATTTTGCTTACAACTCGCACATTGATATTGACACATTCATGAAACATAACAATGTGTGAAGGAACACTGGGGTCCCAGACACAGTTCGTAAAGTGTATTACTGGACACACACGCAATGACGAAACTGTATTCCGCAAGTAAACAACAACAGTGAGTCCTCCCTTCGGCCCTCAAACCTCTGCTTTCCTGTCATTGTTAGTCTTCTGTCTGTTCAGCACAAGTTCTGTACTGTCAACACAGAGGAATTCTTCCGTTAGCTAAATAATGAGACTTTAATCCGTCAGCTAAGGGTAAGTGTGTATTGCAACTAATAGGGAGTTATGTTCGTCAGTGAAGTGTTGAATCATATTTTCTCAGCTTTATTCCACTGCCCGTCCGGGCCTTATGCGGGTGAAGCGGCCCGCGCATAATGCTTGATGAAAATCAAAGCGACCCATACAGTTTATATTTTTGTCAGTGAAAGGTAAGGAAGGTATGCAAGTAGATGGAAATGGAAGGAATGGAAGATATGGAAGGTATGGAAGGTATGGAAGGTATGGAAGGTATGACGGGCTGGAAGGGTATGGGAAAGTTCTGGGAAGGGTATGGAAGGTCTGGAAGGTATGGAAGGTATGGAGGTATGGAAGGGCAGGAGGTATGGAAGGTATGGAAGGTATGGAAGGCATGGAAGGTATGGAAGGTATGGAAGGTATGGAAGGTATGGAAGGTATGGAAGGTATGGAAGGTATGGAAAGTTTGGATGTAATGGAGGAATGGAAGTATGGAAAGTATGGAGGTAAGGAAGGCCTGGAAGGTAAGGAGGTATGGCCGGTATGGAAGGTATGGAAGGTATGGAGGGCATGGGAAGGTATGGAAGGTATGGAAGGTATGGAAGGCATGGAAGGTATGGAAGGTATGGAAGGCATGGAAGGCATGGAAGGTATGGAAGGTATGGAAGGTATGGAAGGCATGGAAGGTATGGAAGGTATGGAAGGTATGGAAGGTATGGACGTATGGAGGCATGGAAGGTATGGAACGTGTGGAAGGAATGGACGGTATGGCAGGTATGGAAGGTATGAAGGTTATGGAGGTATGGACGGTATGGAAGCAGGAAGGCATGGATGGTATGGAGGTATGGAAGGAATGGACGGTATGGAAGGTATGGAAGGTATGATGGTATGGGAAGGTCTGGCGGTATGGAAGGTATGGAAGGCATGGGAGGTATGGAAGGGTATGGTAGGCAACTGGAAGGACATGGAAGGTATGGGAAGGTATGAAGGTTGGAAGGTTATGGAAGGTATGGAAGTATGGAGGTATGGAAGGTATGGCAGGTAGGAAGGGTATGGAAGGTATGGAAGGTATGGAAGGTATGGAAGGTATGGAAGGTATGGAAGGTATGGAAGGTATGGAAGGTATGGAAGGTATGGAAGGTATGGAAGGTATGGAAGGTATGGAAGGTATGGAAGGAACACTGAAAGTTTACAATATTTCGGTGACATCTTGAAATTTCATGGAACTCGTCAGAAACGTGGAAATTCTGAATTCAAACAATACGTGGAGAATTTCTTTTTTGTAGGCTTTACATTCAGTGTTGTAGCTTGGTAACAGTAGGCAGGGCTTCAACATTCAGTGGTGGAGGCTTTCTAACAAAGTAGGCAGGGCTTCATATTCTGTGTTGTAGGCTTTATCAACAAGTAGGCTGGGCTTTAAGTACTTCAGTGTTGAGGGTTTATAACAAGTAGGCTGGGCATTACATTCGTGTTGGGGCTTGATTACAAGTGTCTGGGCTTCAAAATTCGGTGTTGGAGGCTTTAGTACACGTAGGCTGGGTTATAGTCAGTGTTGTGGGCTTCATAACAAGTAGGTGGCTTTATATTCAGTGTGGTGGGCTTCTCCTACAAGTCGGCTTGGGCATTAATTCAGGGTTGTGGACCACAACATAGCTTCAGACACCTGACTACTGTCACAACCCCTCACCTCTGTCACAAACCCATCACTATGTCAAAAACCATCACTACTGTGACAACACCTTCACCTGTCACAACACCATCACACTGTCAAAATCCCATCACTACTGTCACAACACCATCTCTACGGTCACAACACAATCCAGTGAAAACACCATCACTACAGTCCACACCACCATCACTACTGTACAACACATGAATACTGTCACAACACTATCCCACTGTCACAAACCCCATCCTACTGTCACAACACATGAATACTGTCACAACGCCATGACTACTGTCACAACACCATCACCACTTGTCACAACACCATCACTTCTGTCAAAACACCATCACTACTGTCACATACCCATCCACTACAGGCACAACACAATCAACCAGTGCCACCACACCCTCACTACGGTCACAACACCATCCTACTGTCATAACACATGAATAACTGTCACAACACCATCCACACTGTTCACAACCACCATCATACTGTCACAACACCATGAATACTGTCAACAAACACCTGATTACTGTCACAACACCTCACTACTGTCACAACACCCATCATAAACCCTTTGGTCACAACACCCATGAATACGTCACAACCACCATGACTACTGTCACCACACGTCACCATCTGTCATCAACACCTCACTACTGTCAATAAATAACCCCCCCCATCATACTGGCACAACCATCCATCACTACAGTCACACACCATCACTTACTGTACAACACATCATTGCTGTCACAAGCACCATCAGTTATGTCCACCACCATCCACCAACGTTACGAAACACCATCACTACTGTCACCAAACCCATCACTAGTCCCAACACCACCATACTGTCATACACCGCACCAACTGTCAGAACTCCATCCACTAATGGCACACATCATCACCACTGTCACGACACATCCACTTCTGTCACCCACCATCACTATGTCAAAACACCATCATTACTGTCCACAAATACATCAATACTGTCACAACACCTCATCACTACTGTCACTAACCATCACTACTGTCAAACACATCACCACTGTCACAACACCTCATACTGTCCAACACCATGGGACTACTGTCACAACACCACACCACGGTCATCAACCCAATCACTACTGTCACAATACCATCATACTGTCACAACCCCATCACTACAGTCACAACCCATAAATACTGTCACACACCATTCAATACTGTCACCAGCACCATCACCTCTGTCACTAACACCATCCACTACTGTCACAACTCCTATTCAATCTGTTCGCAACACCCATCACTTACCGTACAACACCATCACTATGGTCACATCACCATCACTATGTCACAACACATCACACTGGTCACAACACCATCACACTACTGTCACAACCATCACTTACTGTCACAACTCCTCTGCAGTCACAACACCTTCATTACAGTCACAAACCATCACAACTTACAACACCATCACTTACTGTCACAACAACCATACTACTGTCACAAACTCCACCACAATTGTACAAACACCATCACCACTGTTCAACACACACTTACTGTCACAACACAATCACTACTGTCACAACACCTTCACTACTGTCACCAAACACCATCACTACTGTCACAAACACCATCACTTACTGTCACAACACCATAATTGTGTCACACACATCTCTACGGTCACACACCATCACCACTGTCTACATCACCATCATACTCTCACATACTACCATCCCTACTCCTCTCAAGCCATCACTACTGGCACATCACCAGCCCTACTGTCTAAACACATCACACTGTCGCAACACCATTCTCCGACTGTCACACACCATCCTACGGTCACCACACATACATACTTGTCACAACACTATCACACATGTTCAAACACCATCCTACTGTCCACAACACCAGCACTCTGATGCAACACCATCACCCTGTCACTACTTCATCAACACTGCACAAACACTATCCCATGGTCGCAACACATCAGTCCTGTCCACAACACCATAACTACTGTCACAACCCATCACAGTGTCACAGCACCATGGTTACTGTCCAACACCCATTTACTATGTCTCAACCACCATATCCATTGCCACAAACACCATCATTACTGTCACAACACTATCACTACTGTCACAAAACCCTCACTACTGCTCACAAACACCATCACTGCTGTCACAACACCATCTTACTGCTTTTTTCCTCACAAACTCCATACACTACTGTCACACACATTGAATACTGTCACAACACCATGAATACTGTCACAACACCTCACTACTGTCACACACCAGCACTACTGTCACAAACACCATGGAAATACTGTTACAACACCATGACTACTGTCACAACACATCACCACTGTCACAAACCAGCACTACTGTCAAAATACCATCACTACTGTCACAACACTTCACTACAGTCATCAACACCATCATCTGTCACCCCACCACCATCACTGCTGTCACAACACCATCATTACTGCGTCATCCAACACCATCGCTACTGGCAAACACCTTCACTACTGTCACAACACACCATACTGTCACTACACCAGCACACTGTCAGAACACAGCACTAGTCCAACATCATCACCACTGTCACGACACCATCACTGCTGTCCAAACACCATCACTATGTCAAATCACCATCAATACTGTCACAACACCAATCAATACTGTCTCAACTCCATCACTTACTGTCACAACACATCATACTGTCACAAACACCATCACCACTGTCACAGCACCTTAATACTGTCACAACCCATGATACTGTCACAACCACCTATCACACGGTCACAACACCATCATACTGTCAAAATACCATCCTACTGTCACAACCCATCATACAGTCACAACACCATCATCTTACGTCAAACCCATCACTACTGTCACAACATCATCACCACTGGCACAACACCATCACTACTGTCACAACACCATCATACTGTCACGAACCATCGTACTGTCACAACACCTTCACCACTGTCAAAATAACACCATCACTACTGTCCACATCTCCAGCACTACTGTTTACAACACCTCAACACTGTCACAACCCATCAACCTGTCACAACACTATCACCAATGTCGCAACACCATCTTACTGGCACAACACCAGAAAAACTTACTGTCACATCACCATCCCCAGTGTCACAGCACCATGATTACTGTCACAACCCATTTACTTACTGTCTCAACACCATCCTACTGCCACAAACACCATCATACTGTCACAAACACTATCCACTACTGTTTTTTATACAACACCATCAACTCCTGACACAACACACACGGCTGTCACAACACCATCATTACGTCACCACACCATCACTACTGTCACACACACATCAACTTACTGTCACCACACCACCACTACTGTCCCACCCAGCAGCACTGTCACAGCACCATCACCAGTGTCTCAACACATCACCACTGTCACAACATATCACACTGTCACAACAGCTTCACTACTGTCACAACACCAGCATATTCTCCGCAACATCCCTACTGTCACAACACATCACTGCGTCACAACACAATCACCACTGTCACAACCCATCACAACTCTCACATCACCATCACTACTGTCTAACCCATCACTACTGTCACAAACCATCATACTGTCTCAACTCCATCACACTGTCGCAACACTCACCACAGTCGCGCAACACCATCACATGTACAACACATCACTACTCAGTCACAACACCATCACTACGGTCACAACACCATCACTTCTGTCACAACAAATCACCATGTCGCAACCCAAACACCACTGTCACAACACAATCACTACCGTCACAACACCAGCATACTTTTACAACAATCACCAATGTCACACACCAATCCACTACGGTCACATCACAATCCCTCTCTCACAACACCATCACTACTGTCACAACACCATCACTGCTGTCACAACACCATCACTACTGTCACAACACCATCACTACTGTCACAACACCATCACTACGGACACGACAACCTTCACTACGTCACAACCACCCTCACTTTACTGTCACATCAAACATCATACTTGTCCACAACACCATCACCTGTCGCAACACCATCACCACTGGTCACATCACCATCTCTACGGTCCACAACTCATCACTACTGTCTCAATTACAATACCCTCACTGTCAAAACACCATGTCTACTGCCCAACAACCAGCACTACAGTTACAACCCCCTCACCACTTGTCAAACACCATCACCATTGTCACAACACCATCAACACGGTCACAACCACGATCACCACTCTCGCAACACATCAGTAAGGGCACCACCCATTCACTACTGTCACACTCCAGCCTCTGTCACAAAGCCAGCACACTGTTCACTAACACCTCCACATGTTTCAAACATCCATCCATCTCTCACAACACCATCACACTGGACAGTCCTTCACTACTATCACAACTCATCACACTGTCACAAACCATCCTCACTGTCACAACACCATCAACATCTGTCAAACACCATCACCACTGTCAAACACCATCTCCACTGTCACAACACTCCAATCCCTAATGTCACTCAACTCCCTCACCACTGTACAAACACATACCACTTTTCACAACACCACTCACACTGTCACAACCATCCATCACTCTGTCACAAAGCATCTACCACTGTCAAAACCCATCACAACGTCACAACACCATCAACCACTGTCACTAACACATCAAATACTGTCGCTAACACAATCACGCTGTCGCAACACCATCACCTATGTCACAAACCACAGTCTCACTGTCACAACACCATCACCCAATGTCACAACATCCATCACACTGTCAAATCACCCCATCACCAATGTCACAACACATCCACACTGTCACATCTCCATCGCTACTGTCCACACCCTCACTACTGTCACAACACCATCACCACTGTCACAACACCATCACCACTGTCACAACACCATCACTACTGTCACAACACCATCACTACTGTCACAACACCATCACCACTGTCACAACACCATCACCAATGGTCACAACACCATCACCCACTGTCAACTACCCTCACCAATGTCTCAACACAGCACCACTCTCAAACACCGTCAATACTGTCACAACACCATCACTACTGTCAACAACACCCTCATACTGCCACAAACCATCACTACTGGTCTAACACCATCATGCTGTTACAACACCATTCACCACTGTCACAACCACCATCACACTGTCAAAACACAACACCACGTCCGCAACACCCTCACACCTGTCCCACAACGCCATCCACAATGTCCCAACACCGTTTATTGTCACAAAAACATTCACCACTGTCACAACACCATCCCATGTCACAAAACTTCACTACTGTACAAACCATCAAACTGTCACAAACACCATCACCACTGTCACAACACCACATACTGTCACAAAACCATCACCACTGTCAAAACCCTCACACTGTCACAACTCCATCCATACTGTCACCAACACCATCACTACTGTCACACACACTCACCACTGTACAACCATTATCATGTTGCAAACACATCCACTGTTCACAACGCCATCACACTGTTACAACACTTCACTACTGTCACAACACCATCCCACTCTCACAACACCATCACCATGTCACAACAACCATCACTACTGTCACACACAATCACCACTGTCAGAACACAATCAATACTGTTCACGACCCTCACCACTATCACAACACCATCACCACTGTCACAAAAACCATCACTACTGTCGTAACACCTTCTCTACGTCACAGCACCATCACTATCGTCACAACACCATCATATGTCAACACCCACATACACTGTCACAACACCAACATCACTGTCACAACTCCATCACTACTGTCCAAATCCATCACCCTGTCAAAAACCATCACCCATGTCACAATACCATCAACATATGTCAAAAACACCGTCACTAACTGTTAAACACCGTCACCACTGTCACAACCACCATCACCGATGCCTCAAACATCACCTCTGTCACTAAACCATTCACCCACTTAACAACGCCATCACCACTGTCACCACGCCTCACCACGTCACAACACCATCCCCACTACTGTCACAACACCATCACCACCGTCACAAACACCATCACCACTGTCACAACCCATTCACTACTGTCACTAATAATCTCCACTGTCCCAACACATCACCACCGTCACAGCACCATCCCATGTTACAAACACCATCACCACTGTCACACCCCATCATACGCTCACAACACCATCACCACTGTCACAACATATCAGACTGTCAAAACACAATCACTTCAGTCACAACACCATCAATACTGTCACAACACATCACACTGTCACAACACCATCACTACTGTCACACACACCATCACTTTGTACTACATCATCACTACTGTCACAACACCATCACCACTGTCACAACACCATCACCACTGTCACAACACCATCACTACTGTCACAACACCATCACCACTGTCACAACACCATCACTACTGTCACAACACCATCACTACTGTCACAACACCATCACTACTGTCTCTACTCCATCACACCTCTCTACAACACCTCACTACTGTACAAAACCATCACTTCTGTCACAACCATATCACTGTGTCCACAAACACCATCACCACTGTCACAAACACCGTCACTACTGTCACAACACCCCCCACTTCACCACTGTCACAAAACCATCATACTGTCACACCACCATCACTACTGTCACACACATCACCACTGTCACAACACATCACTACCTGTCACAACACACATTTCTCTTACAACACCATCACTACTGTCCATAACACCATCACTACTGTCACACGCCTCACCATGTCAAAACACATCACTACTGTAACTGCAACGTCCCCGTCACACGCCCCCCAATCTCTCTGTCACAACGCCATCACCTGTTCACAACACCACTTACTGTCAAAACACCTTCACACTGTCATAACACCATCATACTGTCACAAACACCATCACCTGTCACAACACCATAACTTCTGTCACAACACCCTCACTACTGTCCACAACCCATCACTACGCACACACCATCACCCTGTCACAACACCACACTCTCAGAACACACTACCTACTGTCAGACCCACCATCACTACTGTCCTAAACACCATCACCACAGTCACAACACATCACCACTGTCACAACACCATGACTACTGTCACAACACGATCACTTACTGTCACAACATCATTATATCACATACACCATCACCCTGTCACAACACCATCACTTTTTTCACAAACACCATTACCAGAGTCACAACCCTTCACTACGCTCGCACATCATACCACTGCACAACACTCTCATACTGTCAAAACACCATCATACTGTAAATCCATCAACACTGTCACAACACCATACCACTGTCCACAACACCATCATACGGTCCCAACACCATCACTACTGTACAACATCATCATCTGTCACATACCATCAACCCTGTCACAACCCATCCACCACTGTCCCAACACCATCATACTGTCACAACACATCACTACTGTCACTACACTATATACTGTCACAACCACCCTCACTACTGTCAAACTCCATCACCACTCTCACAACACCATCACTGTACTGTCACAACACCAATCAATACCTGTCACAACCCATCACTACTGTCACAACCACCATCACCACTGTCACAACACCATCACTACTCTCACAACACCATCAAATATGTCACAACACCATCACTTCTGTTACAACAACACCACACTGTCTCAACACATCACCACCCTGTCACAACACCATCAACACTGTCACAACTCTATCACCACTGTCACAACAAACATCACTACGGTCATAACACCATCAATACTGTCCCAACGCCATCACCATGTCTAAACACCATCACTACTGTCAACACCGTCACCACTGTCACAACCACCATCTCTACTGTAACAAACACATCACACTGTCACAACACCATTTTTCCCCCCCCCCAACTTTTTTTTTTTTTTTTAACTGTCCCACAAACACCATCACCCACTGTCACAACACATACATACTGTCAAAACACTACTACTGCCCACAACACATTCCCACTGTCACAACACCATCACCACAGTCACAACCCACCATGATACGGTCCACAACCCACGATCACTACTGTCACAACACTCACTGCGGTCACAACACCATTCACCACTGTTCCAAACACCTACCACTGTCAGAAACACTTAATTCTGTCCACAACACCATCACTACTGTCACTACACCATCACCACTGTACAACACCATCACCACTGTCACACACACATTGACTACTGTCACAAATAAGAATCACGTCTGTCACAACACACTTTGTCACAACACCATCACCATTGTCACAACACATCCCATAGTTCACAAATACATCACCACGCTATCATCTTCAGTGTCACAACACAATCACCACATCACAAGCGCCATCACCACTGCCACTAACACCATCACCACTGTCTCAAACACATCACCACTGTCGCCAACCACCATCAACACTGTCACAACGCCCAGCACCATATGTCACAACATCCATTACTATTGTCACAACACCATCACTACTGTCACAAACACCATACCACTGTCACACCACCTCACCACTGTCCAACACCCATCACTACTGTCACAAAAAACCATCCCACTGTCACAAACCTCATCCCACTGTCACAATCTCCATCACCACTGTCACAACACCAATCAGTACTGTCACAACATCAAATCACCACTGTACAACACGAACACCACTGTTGCAACACATCACCATTGTCCTAACGCTCCATCACCACTGTCACAACGCCATCAACCACCTGTCACAATCTCCCATTACTCCTGTCACAAACACTGATCTCCACTGTCACAACACCATCACCACTGTCACAACACCATCACTACTGGACAATACACCAGCACCACTGTCTACAACACCATCACCACTGTCACCACACTCACTACTGTCACAAACATCGTCACTACTGTCACACCACCATCGATACTGTCACAACACCCTCTCTACTGTCACTACTCATCACACGCTCACAACACCATCACATACGTCACAACATCCATCAACCACTGGCACAACACCATCACCACGGTCCAACACCATCAGTACTGTCACTACATATACTCTCGGTCACATCACCATCACTACCGTCACAGCACCATCACAACTTGTCACAAGACCTGCACCATGTCACATCACACCATCACTACTGTCACCACACCTGCACGACTGTCACAACACATCAATTCTGTCACAAAACACCACCACTACGCTCACAACACCATCACCCTGTCACAACGCTTTCACTGTCTGTCATCAACACCTATCACTTCTGTCACACACCATAACTCTGTCACAAACACCTTCACCACGGTTACATCACATCACTAATTTCAAAACACGGCACTACCTGTAACACACCATCTCCAATGCACCAAACACCATCACCATCTGTCACTACCACCATCATACTGGCTCAACCAACACCATCACACTCTCACAACACTTCACTACGGTCAACAACACTAACCATACTGTTATAACTCCACCTCTACTGTCACAACACCATCAACATTGTACAACACCATCACTAATGTAACCATCGCCAGTGTCACAACCCATCCCCACTGTCACAACACCTCATCTACTGTCACAACGCATTCAATACTGTAACAACACCATCATACTGTAACATCACCACTACTTTTGGCACAGCACCTCACCACTGTCACAATCCTTCAATAAGGTCACACACCTTCACTCGTGTCACAACACCATCAAACTGTTACACATCCCATTCAGTCTGTCACTTACCACAATTCACTCTGTCACAACACATCACTACTGTCACAACACCATCACTACTGTCCATCACCATTCCTACTGTCACTACACCAATCACTACTGTCAACTACACATCACACTTCACAACACCATCATTACGACACAACCCATCACAACTGTACAACACCATCACTTCTGTTACAACACCATCACCACTGTCCTCAACACCATCACCACGTCACAAAGACACCATCAACACTGTCACAATTACTATCACCACTGCCACAAAGCACTCATACTGTATAACACAATCACTACTGTCCAAACGCATCACCACTCTCAAAAACACAATCACTACGGTCACAACGTCTACCGCTGTTCACAAACACCATCACCACTGCACAAATCCCATCTGACTGTCATCAACACCATCCCATTGTCACAACACATCACTACTGTCACAAACCCACTATACCACTGTCACAACACCATAACCTACTGTCACTACACCATCATCTACTGCAAAATACACCATAACCACTGACACAACACATCACCTCTGTCAGAACACCATGACTCTGTCACAACACATCACTACCGTCACACCTTCAGACTACTGTCATAACACCATCACCACGGTCACAACACCACCACTGTCACAAAACACCATACCTACTGGCACAAACACATCATTCTGTCACCACACGCCATCACCACTGTCACAAACACCAGGACTGACTGTCACAACACGATCACTACTGTCACCAGATCACTTCTGTACAACACCATCTCCACTGTCACAACACCATCCCCTTTCACAATACCGCTCATAGTATCAATACCAGAACCACTATCACATCATCAGTGTCACAACCCATCTCCACTATCACTGCACATCAAAACTGCCACATTCACAGAAACACTGTCACAACACCATCACCACTGTCGCAAACACCGCTCACCACGGTCACAACGCCACACCCAATGTCCACAATCTCCATCACCACTGGTCACAACCCCCTTCACTCTGTCAACAAAAACCATCACCACTGTCAAAACCATCTCACGCAATGTACAAAACCCATCATCACTGTCACAACTCTTTCACCACTTTCACATCGCCATCACCAATGTCACATACTCCATCATCACGGTCACAACACCTTTACGATTGTCACAACTTCCATCACCACTGTCACATCTCATCACATGTCACATCCACCATCACCAGTGTCTCAACACCTCCACCACTGTCACAACACCATCACCACGGGCACAACACATCACTACTGTCACAGAAACCATCACCACTGTCAAAGCCCCATCACCACTGTGCACAAACTCCTTTCACCAACTGTCACAACACCCATCACTACTCTCACAAACGGCAATCCACACTGCCACAACTCCATACCACTGTCGCAACACCAGCATCACTGTCATCTACGCCATCACAACTGTCACAACACCATCACTACTGTCAGCACCATCACACTATCAAACACCTTCACACTGTCACAACACCATCATGCTGTCGTAACACTTACTACTTACAGCACATCCTAAACGTCACAACACCATCAACACTGTCAAAACACCATCAACACTGTACAACACCATCATCACTGTAACAGCACCATCACTCTGTCACAACACCATCACCACTGTCACAAACACCATCAGTAATGTCACAAATCATCACACTGTCAAAACTCCATCACCACTGTCACACACACAATAACCACTGTCACAACCCGTCACTACTGTCCAAAACCACCATCACCCTGTCACATCACCATCACCTATGCCTCAACACACTCATCTTCCACAATCCACACCTAGTTGCCACTTGGTGTCCTTTTACTTTACATGAACATCAGTGTACCTCTCATAACATCTACCTCTGAGGACCAGAGAGACATAGGGATTGATGATGGTCCTTGTGCTTGGTGTATATTGGGGTTAGGGTTAGGGTGGGAGAAGAATCCACAGTTCCAGGTAGCTTAGGACGAATCCTGGAAATTTTGCTAGGTGCTTGGGCTTAGTGGTTTTCTTAGTGTTTGTCAGTTTGTTAGCATCCAGAATTTGCTGTATTGTAGATTTTCTAACAGGGCAGCTAGGGGAGACAGCATGATATTTCCCATTACAAAGGGCACACTTGAGGTTGTTTCTGTTAGGGTAGTCACTGTTGTTAGGTAAGACACATATGCAACAGTTAGAAAACTTATTCCGAAAGTTTCGCCTTACACAGTAGGCTTCTTCAGTCGAATACAGAAAGTGGCAGGAAACAGTAGATCTGTGGGACGATGTAATCAGTCCATTCACCCTGTGTTCGTAGAATTTGAGGTTGTCCAGTCCCCTCTCGGCCTGGAGAAGTTCAGTTCCATAGTCAGATAGTTCCTGACTATGATATTTCCCATTACAAAGGGCACACTTGAGGTTGTTTCGGTTAGGTAGTCACTGTACCTCGTCACAGGGCATATACTGCAAATCTTTTATGGCTCTGAACGACAAAACCCTTTCAGGATATTTTGGTATGGTGTTACTTGGTTCCAAAGCATTTCATAACATTTCTGAAATATGACTTTGAGCTTCATCGGTGTCTCGAACATTAATTATGGACTTGCCAATGCTTAATTTAGTCAGAAGGGATGCTGCTCTCAGCGCCAGTTTCTAAACTCACTTCCCTTCCTCTCTCCTTTCTACAATCGTGTTTAATGGGAATTTTAAACTACTATTTGGGGACCATGAGAATTGACTCGTGTGGAGTGTGGCAACAGGAGGACACCTCTCGCCCCATTTCAGTCTGGTCATTTAATGAGATCATCAGAATCACTTGCTGTGAACTCAGTGTCGGGGTTCTTGGAATTGATGCTACTGGGTCGCACTACAGGAATCTCTCTAGAAAATTTCCGGGAAATGCCAAGCCAGCGGGTGAGAGAGCCTGGGATGTTTTAAACCCCACTAAATGTGCAAATAAGTGGATCCTAAATATCGAATTTCCCTTTGGTACAGAAGGCTGTTCGAGTTTCTACTAAACGAAGATCATCGCGGATATTAGTTCTGCTTTGCAAGGAGTCCGAGCTAACGATCCAACCAATAGTATTCTTATCCTTCTCCAAAGCACCAGGCGAGCTAATAAGACAAATTCTCCTGAACAACCTTGGTGACTTAGCAGGAATATAGGATCCTAGCAGCATCAGTACCATCATCGAGTGGGAAACTCTCACTGCGCCGACACCTAGTGCAGTACTGGCCTACAGACAAGAGATTCATAATCTTTGATATATTAAACCAAAGTATTCATGTTTGTGCTTTTTAAATAAATGATCCATGATTAAGCTATAATAAACAACTATCAGTGAATAAACAGAAGGGCGAACTAGGGTCTCGAACCGAAAAAAAAAATACTTTAATTAAAAATATTAACTATTTAGAGAAACCTTAGATTTAAAAAAAAAAAAAAACTTCGTGTTCATGAAGAATATTCTCTCTTTTTGGTTTTCGTTCCATGCAATTTATGTTGCAGTCGATGAGCATCGCATGAAACTGTTCTCTTCCACATCATCTTTGCAACAGTTGGTCTGGCGTGTCGGCTGTGTTTAACCCATCCTAGCTAAGGACGGGGCAACTAATTCTTAAAAAACCAACCCCCCAGAGGAATTGATTATTAAAATTTGTTTTCTGCACAAGTGTTGTGTGTTAAAGCTGCAGTTCATCCTTCACTCTTATTAAGAAACAAAAAAATATCTTAATGTTTACATGTCCCTTTGGAATATCACTTTGAAAAAATAGTGCTTAATAATATTTTAGATTAAAATCTATGTTTACTGTCTGATTTTTAGTATCTTAGGTTAAAGATTATTGAGTTTCTAATAAAAAATCAAATACGATTAACACAATCAGGAAAATAAAAAGGATTCAAATTTCAAAAATATGAAAAGTTTATATTATAGCCTATGTCAAACCGAGGATAAACCTGCCGAAAATGTTTTGTGTTTCCATGTCGAGTTATAATCCTCTTAAGTCGTAAAGCAGGTTAACTCAACTATATATACAATGTCTCCCAGTATAAAAGCTTGGTATACCGTTGTTCGCCTCTGCTAAGTAGCCTTCTTTGGAAAACAACTTTTGCTAAATACTTATTTGTAGTGCCGAAGTACTACGATGGTGTCGTATTTTGTTGGCTGGGATTTTAGATTTAATACTGGTATTTAACACTATTTTCCATGGTAAAACCATAATGTTCATTTCATTAAAATATAAGTCCATGACACAAGACTACAACAACTTTCAACAAAACTAGAATTTCAAATGAAAACTAGAGGTTGTTTTGGTCAGTCTCGGACCATTTATGGACTCTTAGTTGATAATGGCACAGGGCTGCACGAAAAAAAAATCACTTTTATTATTAAAATTACTGGAATTTTAACTCTGTATAAGCCATTTGAAAAAGAAATCTGCGTGACTGATTTTCGTAAAGTGTAATGGAGTCCCTAGAAACTATCCAGGTGATAAATCAAACCGAGATCAGTGCCAGTGTAAGTCTGTCTTCAAATAATTATGAAAATTACATAATGTTTACAAGTGTACAAGATATATGGGCACATGTTGAATAAAAAATATCAAGGCGATTTGAGATATGTAAAAGTAAGTTGTGTATCAGGTACTGTGTGACCATCAGAATATACTTCAAATTTTGCTTACAACTCGCACATTGATATTGACACATTCATGAAACATAACAATGTGTGAAGGAACACTGGGGTCCCAGACACAGTTCGTAAAGTGTATTACTGGACACACACGCAATGACGAAACTGTATTCCGCAAGTAAACAACAACAGTGAGTCCTCCCTTCGGCCCTCAAACCTCTGCTTTCCTGTCATTGTTAGTCTTCTGTCTGTTCAGCACAAGTTCTGTACTGTCAACACAGAGGAATTCTTCCGTTAGCTAAATAATGAGACTTTAATCCGTCAGCTAAGGGTAAGTGTGTATTGCAACTAATAGGGAGTTATGTTCGTCAGTGAAGTGTTGAATCATATTTTCTCAGCTTTATTCCACTGCCCGTCCGGGCCTTATGCGGGTGAAGCGGCCCGCGCATAATGCTTGATGAAAATCAAAGCGACCCATACAGTTTATATTTTTGTCAGTGAAAGGTAAGGAAGGTATGCAAGTAGATGGAAATGGAAGGAATGGAAGATATGGAAGGTATGGAAGGTATGGAAGGTATGGAAGGTATGACGGGCTGGAAGGGTATGGGAAAGTTCTGGGAAGGGTATGGAAGGTCTGGAAGGTATGGAAGGTATGGAGGTATGGAAGGGCAGGAGGTATGGAAGGTATGGAAGGTATGGAAGGCATGGAAGGTATGGAAGGTATGGAAGGTATGGAAGGTATGGAAGGTATGGAAGGTATGGAAGGTATGCAAAGTTTGGATGTAATGGAGGAATGGAAGTATGGAAAGTATGGAGGTAAGGAAGGCCTGGAAGGTAAGGAGGTATGGCCGGTATGGAAGGTATGGAAGGTATGGAGGGCATGGGAAGGTATGGAAGGTATGGAAGGTATGGAAGGCCTGGACGTTAAGAACGGTATGGAAGGCATGGAAGGTGGAAGGTCTGGAAGGTATGGAAGGTATGGAAGGGCATGGACGGTATGGAAGGTAGGGAAGGTATGGAAGGTATGGACGTATGGAGGCATGGAAGGTATGGAACGTGTGGAAGGAATGGACGGTATGGCAGGTATGGAAGGTATGAAGGTTATGGAGGTATGGACGGTATGGAAGCAGGAAGGCATGGATGGTATGGAGGTATGGAAGGAATGGACGGTATGGAAGGTATGGAAGGTATGATGGTATGGGAAGGTCTGGCGGTATGGAAGGTATGGAAGGCATGGGAGGTATGGAAGGGTATGGTAGGCAACTGGAAGGACATGGAAGGTATGGGAAGGTATGAAGGTTGGAAGGTTATGGAAGGTATGGAAGTATGGAGGTATGGAAGGTATGGCAGGTAGGAAGGGTATGGAAGGCATGGAAGGTATGGAAGGTATGGAAGGTATGGAAGGTATGGAAGGTATGGGAAGGTTGGAAGGTATGGAAGGTATGGAAGGTATGGAAGGTATGGACGGTATGGAAGGTATGGAGGGGAACACTGAAAGTTTACAATATTTTCGGTTGACATCTTGAAATTTCATGGAACTCGTCAGAAACGTGGAAATTCTGAATTCAAACAATACGTGGAGAATTTCTTTTTTGTAGGCTTTACATTCAGTGTTGTAGCTTGGTAACAGTAGGCAGGGCTTCAACATTCAGTGGTGGAGGCTTTCTAACAAAGTAGGCAGGGCTTCATATTCTGTGTTGTAGGCTTTATCAACAAGTAGGCTGGGCTTTAAGTACTTCAGTGTTGAGGGTTTATAACAAGTAGGCTGGGCATTACATTCGTGTTGGGGCTTGATTACAAGTGTCTGGGCTTCAAAATTCGGTGTTGGAGGCTTTAGTACACGTAGGCTGGGTTATAGTCAGTGTTGTGGGCTTCATAACAAGTAGGTGGCTTTATATTCAGTGTGGTGGGCTTCTCCTACAAGTCGGCTTGGGCATTAATTCAGGGTTGTGGACCACAACATAGCTTCAGACACCTGACTACTGTCACAACCCCTCACCTCTGTCACAAACCCATCACTATGTCAAAAACCATCACTACTGTGACAACACCTTCACCTGTCACAACACCATCACACTGTCAAAATCCCATCACTACTGTCACAACACCATCTCTACGGTCACAACACAATCCAGTGAAAACACCATCACTACAGTCCACACCACCATCACTACTGTACAACACATGAATACTGTCACAACACTATCCCACTGTCACAAACCCCATCCTACTGTCACAACACATGAATACTGTCACAACGCCATGACTACTGTCACAACACCATCACCACTTGTCACAACACCATCACTTCTGTCAAAACACCATCACTACTGTCACATACCCATCCACTACAGGCACAACACAATCAACCAGTGCCACCACACCCTCACTACGGTCACAACACCATCCTACTGTCATAACACATGAATAACTGTCACAACACCATCCACACTGTTCACAACCACCATCATACTGTCACAACACCATGAATACTGTCAACAAACACCTGATTACTGTCACAACACCTCACTACTGTCACAACACCCATCATAAACCCTTTGGTCACAACACCCATGAATACGTCACAACCACCATGACTACTGTCACCACACGTCACCATCTGTCATCAACACCTCACTACTGTCAATAAATAACCCCCCCCATCATACTGGCACAACCATCCATCACTACAGTCACACACCATCACTTACTGTACAACACATCATTGCTGTCACAAGCACCATCAGTTATGTCCACCACCATCCACCAACGTTACGAAACACCATCACTACTGTCACCAAACCCATCACTAGTCCCAACACCACCATACTGTCATACACCGCACCAACTGTCAGAACTCCATCCACTAATGGCACACATCATCACCACTGTCACGACACATCCACTTCTGTCACCCACCATCACTATGTCAAAACACCATCATTACTGTCCACAAATACATCAATACTGTCACAACACCTCATCACTACTGTCACTAACCATCACTACTGTCAAACACATCACCACTGTCACAACACCTCATACTGTCCAACACCATGGGACTACTGTCACAACACCACACCACGGTCATCAACCCAATCACTACTGTCACAATACCATCATACTGTCACAACCCCATCACTACAGTCACAACCCATAAATACTGTCACACACCATTCAATACTGTCACCAGCACCATCACCTCTGTCACTAACACCATCCACTACTGTCACAACTCCTATTCAATCTGTTCGCAACACCCATCACTTACCGTACAACACCATCACTATGGTCACATCACCATCACTATGTCACAACACATCACACTGGTCACAACACCATCACACTACTGTCACAACCATCACTTACTGTCACAACTCCTCTGCAGTCACAACACCTTCATTACAGTCACAAACCATCACAACTTACAACACCATCACTTACTGTCACAACAACCATACTACTGTCACAAACTCCACCACAATTGTACAAACACCATCACCACTGTTCAACACACACTTACTGTCACAACACAATCACTACTGTCACAACACCTTCACTACTGTCACCAAACACCATCACTACTGTCACAAACACCATCACTTACTGTCACAACACCATAATTGTGTCACACACATCTCTACGGTCACACACCATCACCACTGTCTACATCACCATCATACTCTCACATACTACCATCCCTACTCCTCTCAAGCCATCACTACTGGCACATCACCAGCCCTACTGTCTAAACACATCACACTGTCGCAACACCATTCTCCGACTGTCACACACCATCCTACGGTCACCACACATACATACTTGTCACAACACTATCACACATGTTCAAACACCATCCTACTGTCCACAACACCAGCACTCTGATGCAACACCATCACCCTGTCACTACTTCATCAACACTGCACAAACACTATCCCATGGTCGCAACACATCAGTCCTGTCCACAACACCATAACTACTGTCACAACCCATCACAGTGTCACAGCACCATGGTTACTGTCCAACACCCATTTACTATGTCTCAACCACCATATCCATTGCCACAAACACCATCATTACTGTCACAACACTATCACTACTGTCACAAAACCCTCACTACTGCTCACAAACACCATCACTGCTGTCACAACACCATCTTACTGCTTTTTTCCTCACAAACTCCATACACTACTGTCACACACATTGAATACTGTCACAACACCATGAATACTGTCACAACACCTCACTACTGTCACACACCAGCACTACTGTCACAAACACCATGGAAATACTGTTACAACACCATGACTACTGTCACAACACATCACCACTGTCACAAACCAGCACTACTGTCAAAATACCATCACTACTGTCACAACACTTCACTACAGTCATCAACACCATCATCTGTCACCCCACCACCATCACTGCTGTCACAACACCATCATTACTGCGTCATCCAACACCATCGCTACTGGCAAACACCTTCACTACTGTCACAACACACCATACTGTCACTACACCAGCACACTGTCAGAACACAGCACTAGTCCAACATCATCACCACTGTCACGACACCATCACTGCTGTCCAAACACCATCACTATGTCAAATCACTGTTTATAACGGCTTGATAAAGCTCCTGGAGAGAGAAAGGTTGCCACAATAACAATGTCACATTGGTTGCACTTGTGTCCTTTTACTTTACACATGTGCTACAGTTGGGAATCTTCCTTGTTGAAATGTGTCGCCTACACAGTATACTTCTTCAGTCAAATAGGGAGAATGAGTGGATCCAAGAGAGCAAAAGTGACCAGGTAAATCTAATCAGTCCATCAGCTATGTAGAAATAGTTCGAGGTGGTCAGTCCCTCAGCCTGGAGAAGAGTTCAGCTCAATGGTACGGAACTATATGAAGCTGAAGCATAGGAATGGAGTCTTAAATACTGTCGAAGGTCAGGTGGAAAATCTTGAAGACGTTACTTATTGCTAGTAGTAAATGAGAGTTGTGGAGGATGTACTGCGAGTTGTGGAGGATGTACTGAGAGTTGTGGAGGATGTACCGAGAGTTGTGGAGGATGTACGGAGAATTGTGGAGGATGTATTGAGAGTTGTGGAGGATGTACCGAGAGTTGTGGAGGATGTACTGAGAGTTGTGGAGGATGTACTGAGAGTTGTGGAGGATGTACTAAGAATTTAAGAGGATGTACTGAGAGTTGTGGAGGATGTATTGAGAGTTGTGGAGGATGTACTGAGAGTTGTGGGCCGTGCGGATGTGCTTCGCAGTAGCTCCTGATTGAGTTGGCTTTTGCGCAGTGTTGACGTGTACTTAGCTCTGAGAAGACCTGTTTGCGCGCTCTCTACGAATTGAAGCAAGATGCCCTCCATCGAGCAACTTTACCAACAGCTTAAGGAAGATTAGGTAAGACACATATGCAACAGTTAGACAACTTTATTCCGAAACGTTTCGGTATTGTATACCATTTTGATGTTCAGCTTAAGGAAGAATTGAGGTTGGCGAAGGTGAAGATTCTGCGACTGACCGAGGAAAACAAGAAGATTCGTAGTAGTCCTCCTGTTTTGAGTCCTCAGGTCAAGAAGGGAAACTGGTCAGTGGCTGGACAGCAGGGAACGAAGTTGACGATCAAGAAGACGAATGGAAAGGTAGAAACGATGAAGAAGAAAGAGACTGCCGTGGAAACTGTTGTGGAAACATCTAATACATTCTCAGTGCTACCCGACGAATGTGAGTCGACTACTGGGAACGTCACGACGAACGACACAAAGGAAGGTAAAAATATTGTTGTTGTTGGGGATAGCCAAGTTAGGTATATGGATAGGGCATTCTGCTTGAAGGACAGGAGTAGGAGACAGAGAGTTTGCTTTCCTGGGGCTGGGATGGAGGATATTGTTAGCCGTCTGGATAACATCATGAGAGGTAATGGGAGCAATCCTATTATCTGTCTCAGTGCTGGAGGCAACGATGTTGGCAGACGTAGGAGTGAAGACCTGATTAGCAGGTATAGGTCAGCAATAGAAATAATTAGGAGTAAGGGTGGGAACCCTGTCATATGTGGTATTTTGCCAAGGAGAGGAGTTGGAAATGAATGGTTGTCCAGGGCAATTGGTGTCAATTGCTGGCTGGACAAATACTGTAAGGAAAATGCGGTAAAATTCATTGACAACTGAGACCTCTTCTATGGCGGAAATGACATGTATGCTAGGGATGGGGTTCACTTATCTAGGTCTGGGGTGGGAGCACTGGCAACTGAAGTGCAGGGAACAGTTAGGACTTTAAACTAGGAATAGTTAGTGGTATGAGTTTTGGCAGGAAAACAGTGAAGTCCCAGTGTAGTAATATTACGAGTTCTAGAGGAACTAGTAATAAGCAGAACGAGGTAGATATTGAAAAGCCAGGGACTCCTGGGTGATAAGGACAGTAATAGGTTTAGTAGAAAAACAGAAATGAGCAGGAAGGGTAAAGAGAAAGGAGAGTCTTTCAATGTTTATTATGCTAATTGCCGTAGTGCTAGTAATAAGATGGACGAGTTGAGATTAGTAGCTAGTGCAGGTAACATTGATGTATTTTCCTTAACTGAGACGTGTTTAATTCAAAAAGTCGGGGCATGCCTGCGGAATGTCATATTCAGGGTTTTAAATTGTTCCAAGTAGACAGAAGTATCAGGAAGGGGGGTGGGGTGGCATTGTATGTCCGAGATCGCTTGAACTGTTGCATAAAAACGGGTATTAAGTCTGAAGTAACACATACAGAGTCTGGATAGAATTTTCAGAGGACATGAAAAACTGATTTTAGGAGTGATATACCGTCCTCCAAACTTAGATAGGGACCAAGGGAGACTACTATGGGAGGAAATTGTTAAGGCCACAAGGCACCATAATGTAGTAATTCTAGGAGACTTTAACTTTAGTCATGTTGATTGGAATTTCTTGACTGGGAATTTAGAATCATACGACTTCTTAGAAGTAGTTCAGGAATGTTTTTTGAAGCAGTTTGTGACAGAACCTACAAGGGGAAATAACCTGCTTGACTTAGTTATGGCAAACAATGAATCCCTTGTTAATAATTTAGAAATTTCAGAGGAACTGGGTGCTAGCGACCACAAATCAATTACATTTAGCATTGAATGGAAGTACGATAGTAGCGATAACTCAGTAACAGTCCCAGATTTTCGCTTAGCAGATTACGATGGGCTTAGAGAACACTTATCATCTGTTGACTGGGGTAACGAAGTGAGCTATCAACATGACAGTTTTCTGAACACTATACATGCTGCTCAAAGAACGTTTACCCCACATAAAGAAATTATGTCAAATAGAAATGACCCAAAATGGATGAATAATAGGCTCAAATATCTACTAGGGCATAAGAAAGGAATTTATAGGCGTATCAAAAGAGGTGAGGGTCATCTTATGAATCAGTATATTGACATTAAGAGGGACATTAAAAAGGGGATAAGAAAAGCTAAAAGGGACTATGAAATTAAAGTTGCTAGGGATTCTAAAACTAACCCAAAAAGTTTTTTCCAGGTCTATAGAACAAAAGTTAGAGATAAGATAGGTCCCCTTAAAAATAACTATGGGCACCTTACTGACAAAGAGAATGAAATGTGCTCGATTTTTAATAATTATTTTCTCTCAGTTTTTACACAGGAAGACATTAACAATATTCCAGTAATTAATTTTTATAGTGGGCTAGAAGAAGATAAATTATGTAACATCACAGTCACTAGTGAAATGGTTGTGAAGCAGATAGACAGACTGAAGCAAAATAAGTCGCCGGGTCCTGATGAGGTTTTTTTCAAGGGTTCTTAAGGAATGCAAAATGGAACTCTGTGAACCATTAACTAATATTTTTAATTTATCTCTTCAAACAGGTGTAGTGTCTGATATGTGAAAGATGGCTAATGTAATTCCTATTTTAAAACAGGGGACAAGTCGTTACCGTCAAATTACCGCCCAATAAGCCTGACCTCAATTGTAGGCAAATTACTAGAGTCAATTATAACTGAGATTATAAGAAGCCATCTCGATAAGCATAGCTTGATTAATGATACTCAGTATGGATTCACAAGAGGCCGGTCTTGTCTAACTAATTTATTAACTTTCTTCAGTAAAGCTTTTGAGGCTGTTGACCACGATAAAGAATTTGATATTATTTACTTAGATTTTAGTAAGGCTTTTGATAGAGTTCCGCACCATAGACTGTTAAAGAAAGTGGCAGCTCATGGCATTGGGGAAAGGGCTCTCGTGGATCGAGTCATGGCTCACTGACAGGAAGCAGAGAGTATCCATAAATGGGGTTAAATCCGAGTGGGGATCTGTAACAAGTGGCGTTCCACAGGAATCAGTCTTGGGCCCGTTGTTGTTTATAATATATATCAATGATCTTGATGAGGGAGTTACTAGTGATATGAGCAAATTCGCCGATGACACAAAGATAGGTAGGATAATTGTTCAAACGTAATGTTATGGAACTTCAGGGGATTTAAACAAACTCTATTCTTGGTCAGAAAAGTTGCAGATGCAGTTCAATGTAGATAAATGCAAGGTTCTGAAGCTTGGAAGTGCCCATAACTCTAGTACTTATAAGTTAAATAATGCAGAACTTACCCATACAGATTGCGAAAAGGACTTGGGGGTTATGGAGAGCAGCAACCTTAAACCAAGACAGCAATGCCTAAGCGTACGTAATAAGGCAAATAGATTACAGGGATTTATATCAAGAAGTGAAAGCAACAGAAGTCCAGAGGTCACACTGCAGCTTTATACATCATTAGTAAGGGCCCCACCTAGATTATGCAGCTCAGTTCTCGTCTCCATATTACAGAATGGAAATAAATTCGTTAGAAAACATTCAGCGTAGGATGACTAAATTAATACATAGCATTAGAAATCTTCCTTATGAAGAAAGATCGAAGACTCTTAAGTTTCATTCACTTGTTAGACGAAGAATCAGGGGGGACCTGATCAAAGTGTATAAGTGGAAGATAGGTATTAATAAAGGGGATATTAACAAGGTCTTGAGGATATCCCTCCAAAAGAGAACCCGCAGTAATGGATTTAAATTAGATAAGTTTCAGATTTAGAAAGGACATAGGAAAGTATTGGTTTGGAAATACGGTAGTTGATGAGTGGAACAGTCTACCTAGTTGGGTTATTGAGGCTTTGGGCCTTTTTGGGGAAATTTCAAAAATTTTGGATGGATAAGTACATGGTGGGAGGGGTTTTGGGTTTTTGGGGTGGGAAATGTTACTTTTGGGCTTATTTTTGGGTGGCATTGAAAATTTGGGGTTTGGGGATAAAGTTTTTTTAGTGGGATGAAATTTTAAAAGGGCCTGCCAAATATGGGGGAAAAGGCCTCCCGCAGTGTTCTCCTTTTTTATGTTCTTAAGTACTGAAGTTGTGGGGATGTACTGGAGTTGTGGGAGGATGTAATGAAGTTGTGGAGGATTACTGAAGTTTTTTGGGGGAAGTACAAGAGTTGTGGAGGGTGTACCCAGAGTTGTGGAAAGATGTTTCTTTAAGTTTTTGGAGGGTGTATGAGAGTTGTGGGGGAAATTTTTGAAAAGGGTTTTGGGGGGGAAAGTTTCAGAGAGTTTTGGAGGAAAATAAAGAGAAATTTTTGGGGGAAAGTTCTGGGGAAAATTTTGGGGGGAAATTTTTGAGAGTTGTGGAGGATTTACTGGAGGTGGAGGAGGCACTGAAGTTTGGGAAGGGTGTACGAGAGTTGTGGAGGATGTATGAGAGGTTTTTTGGGGGATGTTCTGAGAGTTTGGAAGGGTTTTATGAGATTTTGGAGGGTGTACTGAGGTTGTGGAGGTTGTTCTGAGATTGTGGAGGATGTACTGAGAGTCGTGGGGGATGTACTGAGAGTTGTGGAGGATGTACTTAGAGTTGTGGAGGATGTACTGAGTTTGTGGAGGATGTACTGAGAGTTGTGTAGGATGTACTGAGAGTTGTGGAGGATGTATTGAGAGTTGATGAGGATGTACTGGAGTTGTGGAGGATGTACAGAGAGTTGTTTGGAGGATTATGAAGTTCTGGAGGATGTACAGAGATGTGGAGGATGTATCGAGAGTTGTGAAGGATGTACAGAGTTGTGGAGGATGTACCGAGAGTTGTGGAGGATGTACTGAGAAATATGCAGGATGCACTGAGAGTTGCGGAAGATGTATAGAGTTGTGGAGGATGTACTGAGAGTTGTGGAGGACGTTACGTGAGTTGTGGAGGATGTACTGAGAAGGATGGAGGAGGTACTGAGAGTTGTGGAGGATGTACTGAGAGTTGTGGAGGATGTACTGAGAGTTGTGGAGGATGTACTGAAAAGTTGTGGAAGGATGTACAGGGGTTGGGAGGTGTACCGAGAGTTGTGGATGATGTACTGAGAGTTGTGGAGGATGTACTGAGAGTTGTGGAGGATGCACTGAGAGTTGTGGAGGATGTAAATAGAGGTGCAGAGGATGTACAGAGAGATATGGAAGAAGTACTGAGAGTTGTGGAGGATGTACTGAGATTTGTGGAGGATGTACTGAGAGTTGTGGAGGATGTACAGAGAGTTGTGGAGGATGTATTGAGAGTTGTGGAGGATGTACCGAGAGTTGTGGAGGATGTGCGGAGAGTTGTGGAGTATGTACTGAGAGTTGTGGAGGATGTACCGAGAGTTGTGGAGGATGTACTGAGAGTTGTGGAGGATGTACTGAGAGTTGTGGAGGACGTACTGAGAGTTTTGGAGGATGTACTGAGAGTTGTGGAGGATGTATTTGAGTTGTGGAGGATGTACTGAGAATTGTGGAGGATGTACAGAGAATTTTGGAGGATGTACTGAGAATTGTATTGTGGAGAATGTACTGAGAGTTGTGGAGGATGTACTGAGGGTTATGGAGGATGTAAATGGAGTTGCGGAGGATGTACAGAGAGATATGGAGGATGCACTGAGAGTTGTGGAGGATGTACTGAGAGTTGTGGGGGCTGTACTGGGAGTTGTGGAGGATGTACTGAGAGTTGTGGAGGATGTACTGAGAGTTGTGGAGGATGTACGAGAGTTGTGGAGGATGTGCGGAGAGTTGTGGAGTATGTACTAAGAGTTGTGGAGGATGTACCGAGAGTTGTGGAGGATGTACTGAGAGTTGTGGAGGACGTACTGAGAGTTTTGGAGGATTACTGAGAGTTGTGGAGGACGTACTGAGAGTTTTGGAGTATGTACTGAGAGTTGTGGAGGATGTATTTGAGTTGTGGAGGAAGTACTGAGAATTGTGGAGGATGTACAGAGAGTTTTGGAGGAAGTACTGAGAGTTATGGAGGATGTAAAGAGAGCTGTGGAGGATGTACTGAGTGTTTTGGAGGATGTACTGAGAGTTGTGGAGGATGTACTGAGAGTTGTGGAGGATGTACTGAGAGTTGTGGAGGACGAAAAGAGAGTTGTGGAGGATATACTGAGAGATATGGAGGATGCACTGAGAGTTGTGGAGGATGTATTGAGAGTTGTTGAGGATGTACTGAGAGTTGTGGAGGATGTAGGAGTTGTGAAGGATGTACTGAGAGTTGTGGAGGATGTACTGAGATTTTGAAGGATGTAAATGAGAGTTGTGAGGAAGTACTGAGAGTTGTGGAGGATGTACTGAGAGTTGTGGAGGATGTACTGAGAGTTGTGGAGGATGTACTGAGAGTTGTGGAGGATGTACTGAGAGTTGTGGAGGATGTACTGAGAGTTTTGGAGGATGTACTGAGAGTTGTGGGGATGTACTGAGATGTTGTGGAGGATTTTACTGAGAGTTGTCGAGGAGTACTAGAGTTTTGGAGGATGGAAATGAGAGTTGTGGGGAATGTATGAGAGTTTGTTGAGGATGTACTGAGAGTTGTTGAGGATGTACTGAGAGTTGTAGAGGATGTACTGAGAGTTGTTGAGGATGTACTGAGAGTTGTTGAGGATGTACTGAGAGTTTTGGAGGATGTACTGAGAGTTGTGGAGGATGTATTTGAGTTGTGGAGGAAGTACTGAGAATTGTCGAGGATGTACAGAGAGTTTTGGAGGATGTACTGAGAATTGTGGAGGATGTACTGAGAGTTGTGGGAGATGTACTGAGAGTTATGGAGGATGTAAAGAGAGCTGTGGAGGATGTACTGAGTGTTTTGGAGGATGTACTGAGAGTTGTGGAGGATGTACTGAGAGTTGTGGATTATGTACTGAGAGTTGTGGAGGATGAAAAGAGAGTTGTGGAGGATATACTGAGAGATATGGAGGATGCACTGAGAGTTGTGGAGGATGTACTGAGAGTTGTGGAGGATGTACTGAGGGTTGTGGAGGATGTACTGAGAGGTGGAGGATGTACTGAAGGTGGAGGGGTTTCTGAGAGTTGTGGAAATGTACTGAGAGTTGGAGGATGTACTGGAGGTTTTGGAGGATGTTCTGAGAGTTGCGTTTGGATGTACTGAGAGTTGTGGAGGATGTATGAGAGTTTTGGAGAAAGTACTGAGAGGTGTAGGAGGTTCTGAGAGTGTGGAGGATGTACTGAGAGTTGTGGGGGAGTTTTGAGAAGTTTTGGAGGATTTACTGAGAGTTGTGGAGGATGTATTAGAGTTGTGGAGGATGTAATGGAAAAGATGGGAGGATGTTACTGAGAGTTGTTGAGGATGTACTGGAGTTGTGGAGATGTACTGAGAGTTGTTGAGGATGTACTGAGAGTTGTTAGGGGGTATGAAGTTGTGGAGGAGTACGAGGGGTTGTGGAGGATGTACCGAGAGTTGTTGAGGATGTACTGAGAGTTGTAGAGGATGTACTGAGAGATGTGGAGGATGTACTTAGAGTTGTGGAGGATGTACTGAGAGTTGTTGAGGATGTACTGAGAGTTGTGGAGGATGTACTGAGAGTTGTGGAGGATGTAAAGAGAGTTGTGGAGGATGTACTGAGAGTTGTGGAGGATGTACTGAGAGTTGTAGAGGATGTACTGAGAGATGTGGAGGATGTACTTAGAGTTGTGGAGGATGTACTTAGAGTTGTTGAGGATGTACTGAGAGTTGTGGAGGATGTTTCTGAGAGTTGTGGGGGTTACTGAGAGTTGTGGAGGATGTACTGAGAGTTGTGGAGGATGTACTGAGAGTTGTGGAGGATGTACTGAGAGTTGTGGAGGATGCGCTGAGAGTTGTGGAGGATGTACTGAGAGTTGTAGAGGATGTACTGAGAGTTGTAGAGGATGTACTTAGAGTTGTGTAGGATGTACTGAGAGTTGTTGAGGATGTACTGAGAGTTTTGGAGGATGTACTGAGAGTTGTGGAGGATGTACTGAGAGTTGTGGAGGATGTACTGAGAGTTGTCGAGGATGTACCTAGAGTTTTGGAGGATGTACTGAGAGTTGTGGGGAATGTACTGAGAGTTGTTGAGGATGTACTGAGAGTTGTTGAGTATGTACTGAGAGTTGTGGAGGATGTACTGAGAGTTGTTGAGGATGTACTGAGAGTTGTTGAGGATGTACTGAGAGTTGTGGAGGATGTAAACTGAAGTTTTATGAGGTGTACTGAGAGTTGTTGAGGATGTACTGAGAGTTTTTTGAGGAAAGTACTGAGAGTTGTGGAGGAGGGACTGAGGTTGTTGAGGATGTTACTGGAGTTTTTGAGGATGTACTGAGAGTTGTTGAGGATGTACTGAGAGTTGTTGAGGATGTACTGAGAGTTGTTGAGGATGTACTGAGAGTTGTGGAGGATGTACTGAGAGTTGTTGAGGATGTACTGAGAGTTGTTGAGGATGTACTGAGAGTTGTTGAGGATGTACTGAGAGTTGTGGAGGATGTACTGAGAGTTGTGGAGATGTACTGAGAGTGTTGAGGATGTATAGGTTGTGGGTGTCGGGGGTTGGGGGATGTACTGGGTTGTGAGGAGTACGAAGTTGTTGAGGATGTACTGAGAGTTGTTGAGGATTACTGAGAGTTGTTGGGGGATGTACTGAGAGTTGTGGGGGATGTACTGAGAGTTGTGGAGGATGTTTGAGAGTTTTTGAGGATGACTGAGAGTTGTGGGGAATGTACTGAGAGTTGTAGAGGATGAACTGAGAGTTGTGGAGGATGTATTGAGAGTTGTGAGGGATGTACTGAGAGTTGTGGAGAATGTACTGAGAGTTGTAGAGGATGAACTGAGAGTTGTGGAGGATGTATTGAGAGTTGTGAGGGATGTACTGAGAGTTGTGGAGGATGTACTGAGAGTTGTAGGGATGTAAATGAGAGTGGGGAGGAGTACTTGAGTTGTGGGATGTACTGAGAGTTGTGGGGATGTACTGAGCGTTGTGAGGGATGTACTGAGAGTTGTGGAGGAAGTACCTAGAGTTGTGGAAGATGTACTGAGAGTTGTGGAGGATGTATTGAGAGTTGTGAGGGATGTACTGAGAGTTGTGGAGGAAGTACCTAGAGTTGTGGAAGATGTACTGAGAGTTGTGGAGGATGTATTGAGAGTTGTGGGGGATGTAATAGAGTTGGAGGATGTTTCTGAGAGTTGTGGGGATGTGAAGTTGTGGGGATGTACTGAGAGTTGTGGAGATGTATTGATAGGAGGATGTACTGAGATTGTGGGGGATGTACTGAGAGTTTTAGGATGTACTGAGAGTTGTGGAGGATGTATTAGAGTTGGGGTGTATAATTGTGGAATGTATGAGGTTGGGAGGATTTACGAGAGTTGTTGAGGATGTATGGATGTGAGGATGTAATGAGAGTTGTGGAGGGTGTACTGAGAGTTTGGGGGATGTACAGAGATGTGGAGGATGTACGAGAGTTTTGAAGGATGTAAGAGTTGTGAGGATGTACCGAGAGTTGTGGAGGATGTATGAGATTATGAGGATGACTGAGAGTTTGGGGGATGTACTGAGAGTTGTGGGGGATGTACGAGAGTTGTGGAGGAGTACGGAGAGTTTTTGGGAGGATGTACTGAGAGATGGAGGAGGGACTGAGAGTTGTGGGAGGGGGGTGTACTGAGAAGGTTGTGGAGGATGTACTGAGAGTTTTTGGAGGATGTACTGAGAGTTGTGGAGGGTGTACGAGAGTTGTGAGATGTAGAAGTTGTGGGATGTACTGAGAGTTGTGGAGGATGTACTGAGATTTGGAGGATGACTGAGAGTTGTGGAGGATGTACTGAGAGGTTGTTTGGGGGATTTTACTGGGGAGTTGTGGAGGATGTACGAGAGTTGTGGAGGATGACTGAGAGTTTTGGAGGATGTATGAGAGTTGTGGAGGGGTTACTGAGAGGTTGTGGAGGATGTACAGAGAGTTGTGGAGGATGTATGAGAGTTGTGGAGGATTACGAGAGTTTTGGAGGATGTCGGGGAGTTGTGGAGATGTACTGAGAGTTGTGGAGGATGTACTGAGAGTTGTGGAGGATGTACTGAGAGGTTTGGAGGATGACATGAGATTGTGGAGGATGTACTGAGAGTTTTTGGGATGTACGGAGAGTTGTGGAGGATGTATTGAGTTGTGGAGGATTAAAGAGAGTTGTGGAGGATGTTGCGGAGGAGTTGTGGAGGATGTATGAGAGTTGTGGGGGGAGTACTGAGAGTTTTGGAGGATGTACTGAGAGTTTGGAGGATGTACTGAGGAGTTGGGGGAGGGATTACTGAGAGTTTGGAGGATAAAATTGCGGAGGTGTGAGAGTATGGGGCCTGAAATTTTTGGAGGGGTGTACGGAGATTTTGGAGATGTTCGAGAGTTTGTGGAGGATGTACTAGAGTTGTGGAGGGGTGTACCGAAGTTGTGGAGGATGTATGAGAGTTGTGGAGGATGTACTGAGAGTTGTGGAGGATGTACCGAGAGTTGTGGAGGATGTACGAGATAGTGGAGGAAGTATGAGAGTTTTGGGGATGTACTGAGAGTTTGTGGAGGAGTACTGAAGTTTGGAGGATGTACTGAGAGTTGTGAGGATGTATTGGTTGTGAGGAATGTACTGAGAATTGTGGGGGATGTACGAGAGTTTTGGAGGATGTACTGAGAAATTTTGGGGGATGTTTCTGAGAGTTGTTGGAGGATGTACTGAGAGTTTGGAGGATGTACTGAGGTTTTGGAGGGTGTACTGAGAGTTGTGGAGGATGTAAATGAGAGTTGTGGAATGTACTGAGAGTTGTGAGGATGAAAGAGAGTGTTGGGGGATTACTAGGTTGTGGAGGATGTACTGAGAGTTGTGGAGGATGTACTGAGGGTTGTGGGGGATGTATGAGAGTTTGGAGGATGTACTGAGAGTTGTGGAATGTACTGAGAGTTGTAGGGTGAAAGAGAGTTGTGGGGGATGACTGAGGTTGTGGAGGATGTACTGAGAGTTGTGGAGGATGTACTGGGGTTGTGGAGGATGTACTGAGAGGTTTTTGAGGATGTACTGAGAGGTGGAGGATGTACTGAGAGTTGTGGAAATGTACGAGAGTTGTGGAGGATGTAATGAGAGTTGTGGAGGATGTCTGAGAGTTTGGAGGATGTACTGAGAGTTGTGGAGGATGTACTGAGAGTTTGGAGGATGTATGAGAGGTGGAGGATGTACTGAGAGTTGTGGGGATGACTGAGAGTTGTGAGGATGTACTGAGAGTTGTGGAGGATTAATGAGAGTTGTGGAGGATGTACTAGAGTTGGAGGATGTACTGAGAGTTGTTTGGGGGATGTACTGAGAGTTTGAGGATGTACTGAGAGTTGTGGAGGATGTACTGAGAGGTTGAGGGTTAGAGAGTGTTGAGGATGTACTGAGAGTTGTGGGGGATGTACTGAGAGTTTTGGAGGATGTACCGGGGGGTTGTGAGGATGTACTAGAGTTGTAGAGGATTTTACTGAGAGATGTTGGAGGATGTACTTAGAGTTTTGGAGGATGTTACTGAGAGTTTTGGGGGATGTACGAGAGTTGTGAGGGTTGGAGTTTGGGGGGGATGTAAAGAGTTTGGGGGGAAAAATGGGAGGGGAGGAGTCGAGGTTGTGAGGAGTTGGAGTTGTGGGGGTTTAGAAGATTTCGGGGGGTGGGGGGTTAATTTTGGGGGGTTAAAGGGGTTTTGGGGAAAAGGAAGTGTGGGGAGAGTATGAATTTTGGGGGGTTTATTAAATTTGGGGGATGGGGGGGGGGGGGCAAAATGGAGGAGACAATTTTGGGGGGTTACTGAAAAATTTTGGGGGGTTATGGTTGGGAGGTGACGGAGTTGTTGAGGATGTAAAAAGGTTTTTGGATAAATGGAATTGTGGAGGATGTACGGGTTGTAAGGATGGGAAGTTGTGGGGAGTTGAGATTTGGGGGAAGGGGCTGGGGTTGGGGGAAATAAAGGGGAGGATTATGGGGTTGGGGGATGTACAGGTTGGAGGTGTTTTTGGGGTAAATTTTTTGGGGGGAATTGGGGGTTTTGAGATTCGGAGTTGGGGGATTATTTAGAGTTTGGGGGGGGTGGGAAATTTTGGGGAGTAAGGATGGGAGGTGTTGAGGGGAGGTTACGAGATTTGGGGGGAGTATGAGAGTTTTGGGGGGGAGTTGGGGGTTGGAGGTGGGGGGTTATAAATTGGGGGGGAGTTGGGGGGGGGAGTTTTGGGGATTTTGAGGTTTTGGGGTTTGGATTGTGGAGGGGTTTTAAGTTTGGGGGAGGATGAGAGTTGTTTGGGGATGTATGGGTTTTGGGGGGTGTACGAGAGTTTGGAGGATGAAAGGTTTTGGAGGATTTGAAGTTGGGGGGAGTCCGGGGTTGTGGAATGGGGTTGGGGGGGGGGGGGGGGAGGGGGGGAGGAAAAAAGGGGAAAAGGGGAGAGAGAGTTGGGAGGGTTTTATTGTGGGGGTACTGAGATTGTGGAGGAGTACGAGTTTTTTTTGGGTTGAAGGTGGGGAGAGAGGTTGTGGGGATTCGAGGGGGGTTTGGGGGATGTAAGAGTTGGGAGGGTGTACGAGAGTTTGGGGGAGATGGAGTTTGGGGGAGACGAGGTTGGGGGGTAAGGGGTTTGGAGGATGTACGAGAGTTTGGGGGAAGAGGTTGGGGGGTAAAATTTGGGGGGGAGAAGGGGAAAAAGGGGTTGGGAAAGGTTGGAGGGTGGGGGGGGTTTTTGGGGGGGTTTTAAAAAGGGGGGGGGAGGGGCGGGGGAGGGGGGTTTGGGGGGAGTTTGGGGGTGGAAATTTTGTGGGTTTTTTTTTAGGATGTACGAGGTTTGGGGGGGTGGGGGAGTTTTGGAGATGTTAAGGGTTTAAGTGGATTTGGGGGGGTTGGGTTTGGGGGGACGAGAGGTGGGGGAAAAAAAAAATTGGGGGAAAAGGGGTTTTAGAATTTTTGGGGTGGGGGATTTTGGGGGGGAAAAAAGGGAGGGAGGGGAGTTTTAAGGAAAGGGGAATTTTGGGGGGAAAGGGTTTAAAGGGGTTGAATTTTTAGGGTGCGGGGGGGGATGGGTTTGGGGGTTTGGGGTTTTAAAGGGAGGGGGGGATTTCGAGAGTTGGGGGGACTGAGAGTTTGGAGGTTTAAGGGGTTTTGGGGGTGTACTGGAGTTGTGGAGGATGTACGAGAGTTTGGGGGATATGAATTTGTGGGATGTACTGAAGTTTTGGGGATGTACGAGAGTTTTTTGAGGTGTATTTAGGTTGTTGAGGATGACGAAGTTTTTTGGAGGAGTACTGAAAAGTTGTTGAGGATGTACGGAGTTTTTGGGATGTACGAGAGTTTTGAGGATGATGGAGTTTTTGGATGTACGAGAGTTTGGAGGATGTACTGAGATTTTGTGGGGGGGGGGTATTGAGAGTTGTGAGGGATGTACTGAGAGTTGGGGAGAATTACTGGAAGTTGAGAGGATGAAGGGGAAGTTGTGAGGATGTTTGAGAGTTTGGGGGATGTACTGGAGTTGTGGAGAAGTACTGGAGTTGAAAGGGATGAACTAAAGGTTGTGGAGGATGTATTGAGAGTTGTGAGGGATGTATGAAGTTGTGGGGATGATTGAGATTTTGTGGGGGGATGTACTGAGAGTTGTGGAGGATGTACGAAGTTTGAGGGATTACTGAGGTTGTGGAGAATGTACTAAGTTGAGGGGATGAATGAGATTTTGGGAGGGATTATTGGAGTTGGAGGGATGTATGGGGTTTGGGAGGATGACTGAGAGTTTGGAGGATGTACTGAGATTTTGGGGGGGATGTACTAGAGTTGTGGGGGATGTACAAGAGTTGTGTGGAATGTACTCATATTTGGGAGGATGTACTGAGAGTTGTAGGAATTACCATATTGTGGAGGATGTATGAGATTTGGGGGGATTACTGAGAGTTTTGGGGGATGTATCGATTTGTTCTTTTTCATTCCCTGACAGTTATTTTGACAGTTGTATTAAAGACCGGGGGAAAATGTTGCGGATAAATACATGTACAACTTTGGCACATGTGCCTTATTCCCCAACTTGTTTTTTTATATTATTATGAGCAACTGGCAATTGTTTTATGCCCTTTTAAATTATTTGACTATTTTTGAAAAAAAAAACCACCAGACACAAAAATTACTCCAACACACATTCACCACCACGACACAATAATTACTCCAACACACATTCACCACCACGACACAATAACTACTCCAACACACATTCACCACCACGACACAATAATTACTCCAACACACATCCACCCCCAAAGACACAATAATTACTCCAACACACTTCACCACCACGACAAAATAACTATTCCAAAAAAACATTCACCCACACACAATAATTACTCCAACCACATGCACCACCACGCCACAATAATTACCCCAACACACATGCACCACCACGACACAAAAATTTCCCAAACACTCATTCACCACCACGACACAATAATTACTCCAACACACATTCACCACCACGACACAAAAATTACTCAAACACATTCACCACCACGACAAAATAATTACCCCCAACACACATTCCCCAGTACGAACAATAACTACTCCAACACACATTCACCCCCAGACAAAATAATTACTCCAACACTCATTCACCACCACACCAATAATTACTCCAAACACTTCACCATTGCACAATAATTACCCAACACAAAATTCACCACCACGACCAATAATTACTCCAACCCACATTCACCCCCCACGACAAAATAATTACTCCCAAAAAATTCACCACCAGACACAATAATTACTCCAACACACTTCACCACCACGACACAAAACACTCCAACACACTTTCCCACCACGACTCAATAATTCTCCAACATACATTCCCCCACCACGACACAATAGTTTCCCCCAACACCATTCACCCCAAACACAAAATTAATTCCCAAACCCCCATTCACCACCAGACACAAAAATACCCCAAAACAAAATTCACCACCCACACAATAATACTCCAAACACATTCACCACCACGACACAATAATTACCCAACCCATAACCCCCACGACACAAAAATTTTCTCCAAACACAACCCCAATACGACACAATAATTACTCCAACACACATTCACCACCACGACACAAAAATTTTCCCCAACACACATTACCACCACGACACAAAAAATTACTCCAACACCATTACCACCACAGCACAATAATTACTCCAACACACATTCACCACCACGAAAAAAAAATTTTATTTCCAACACACATTCCCCACCACGACACAATAATACCCCAACAACATTCACCACCACACACAAAAACTCTCCAACACACATTCACCACCAGACACATAATTACCCCAAACACTTTTCCCCACTACGACACAATAACTACCCAACCACATTCACCACCACCACAATAATTACCCCAACCCAATTCACCCCCCACGAACAATAACTACCCCAAACACACATTCACCCCCACGACACAATAATTTTCCAACCCATCACCACCACGCCCAATAATACCCAACCACATTCACCACCCCAACATTAAAAAATTACTCCACACACATTCCCCGCCACGACAAAAAACTCCCAACACACTTTCACCGCCACGACACAATAATTACTCAACACACATTCACATCAACACAAAAAATTGCTCCAACACACATTCCCACCACGACACAATAATTATCCAACACACATTCACCCACCAAACAAAAAATTAAATCCAACACACATTCACCCCCACGACCAAAAATTACTCCAAACACATTCACCACCACGACACAAAACTACCCAACATCATTCACCATACACACAAAAATTTACTCCAAAACACATTCCCCACCACGACACAATAAATACTCCAACACACAATCACCACCACGACACAAAATTACTCCAACAACTTCGCCACCATGACACATAACTACCCAACACTCTTTCACCACCACGACACAAAATTACTCCAACACACTTTCACCCAGACACAATAAATACTCCAACACAAAACACCACCATGACACAATAATTACTCCAACCCCACAATCAACCCCACGACAGAATAATTACCCAACAACAATCACCATTTACGACAAAATAATTACTCCAACACCAAAAACCCCCCAGACACAAATAACTCCAACACACAATCACTACCACGACAAAATAACTCTCCAAAAACCAATCACACCACGACACAAAAATTTACTCCAAACACATTCACCACCACACACAATAATTACTTTTTCCAACACACATTCACCACACGACACAATATACTCCAACACACATTCCCACCAGCACAATAATTACTCCAACACACATTCCCCCAAAACGAACAATAATACTCCAACACACATTCCCCCCCCCCCCCCCCCCCCCCCCCCCCCCCCCCCCCCCCCCCCCCCCCCCCCACCGTCACGACACAATAATTACTCCAACACACATTCACCACTACGACAAATAATTACCCCCAACACACATTCACCACCACGACACAAAAAATTACCCAACACACATTCACCCCCACACACAATAATTACTCCTCAACATTCACCACCACACCAATAATACTCCAACACACATTCCCACCACGACACAAAACACCCCAACACCATTCACCCCACGCACAATAATTATCCAACACACTTCACCTCACGCACAAAATTACTCCAACACACATTCCCCACTACGACACAATAATTCCCCCAACACACATTCCCCACCACGCACAAAATTACTCCAACACACATTCACCACCACGACACAATAATTACTCCAACACACATTCACCACCACGACACAATAATTACTCCAACACACATTCACCACCACGACAAAATTTAACCTACTCCAACACTCTTCACCCCACCACGACACAATAATTATTTCCAACACACATTCACCACCACGAACAATAAATACTCCAACACAAAATCACCACCAGACAAAATAATTACCCCAACCCTTTTACCACCACGCACAAAAAAATACTCCAACACACAATCACCCCCACGACACAATAATACTCCAACACCAATCCCACCACGCACAAAATTTACTCCAACACACAATCACCACCACGGTCAAAAATTACCCCAACACACATCCCACCACGACCAATAATTACTCCAACACACAATCCCACCACACACAAAATTACTCCAACACCAATCACCCCCACGGCTCCAAATTTACTCCAAACACAATCACCACCAGGCTCCAAAAATTTACCCAAGACACATTCACCACCACACTCAATAACTACCCCAAACACACAATCACTACCAGACACAAAAATTACTCCAACCACATTTCACCACCCGACACAATAACTACTCCAACACACAATCACCCCGTGACCCCATCACATCTATCACATTCCCTCAACAACACACCATCAACTTCAAAACAACACTACAGCTACCCAACACCCCTAATTCTGCAAGGCACCATCACAGCCACAACATCATCATCCACCCAACATGTCACCATTATCAAAACACCATAATAACAACAGCAAACCCCCTTCACTTTTTCAAAAAAATCAAAAAACCAAACACCATCTGCAACCACAAGACACAATTTTACTCCAACACGCTCTCACCCGCGCCCAAGACATAAATAAAAGGGGCTGTGCTCAGAAATACTGTCTAATGTATTGATAACGCGAAGAATTTCCACTTCCTGAGGTGAGCACCTGACCCCTTTCCCAAAACAAAAATAGTCCCCCGGGTCCTTCCAGAAGAACATCTTAACCTAGACCTTTTCAGGCAGACATGCCCCTGTGTACAGATTTGGGCAACCATTTGCGTGTTTTCTAAGGATGTGGCCTTAGAAGATGGTTAATGTTCACGTGAGAAACACAATATGGCAAACATGAAGAACGACTTTGAAACATATCTTCATGAAGACATTTTGTATGTGTGACATCGTGTAAAGCAGTGAAGACTCGAAATTCCAGATCAAGGAGAAATTTGCCCCCAAATAAACCTTAAAAAATCTTTGCCCTTGGTAATATCAAACAGGTCACATTTTTAATTAATTCTTTGGGAAATATTACGAGTATCATAATAAGACATCGTGCGAGAATGTTCCCCCTTTCCTTGACTATTCGTTTAACCCTTCCCCTTTAGGATGAATCCATCACAATTCTCTGGATATATTTTCAAAATTTCCCTTTTCGTTTATCCATAATAACGTCGAAGATTTTTAAGAAAGATAACGGAATATTTCATTAAAAAAATAAATAAATTTTATATAAAAATATATATAATATATATATATATATATATATATATTTTATATATATATGTATAATATATATGTAATATATAATATATAAATATATATATATATAAATATAATTATAAATATATATATATATATATATATATATATATATATATATAAATTCTTCATTTCTGTTTAATATTACAAAGTGGTGGAAATCTCTTACTTCCTCGACCCTAAAATGAGTAATTTTCTAAAATTAATTTTTTACCCCCTTTCGGAGATTTTGTAATTTTCATGAGGATATTTATTCTTTTCCCCAAGAATAGTGTTTTTTTTACTTTCTCTCAAGAAAAGTTTTTTAACTTTTTCCTCAAGAATAGTTTTGTAACTTTCCCAAGAATGTTTTGTAAATTCTCTCAAAATTTTTACACTTTCTCTAACAATTGTTGTCACTTTCTATCTAATAGTGCTGCACTTTCTCTAAAGAAAATTGCTGTCACTTTCACTCAAGAAAATGGGTGTCACTTTCTCAAAAAAATAGTGTATGTCACTTTCCTGAAGCTAGGTCTGTCACTTTTTTCCAAGAAAAGTGTCGTCACTTTCTCTCAAAAGAGTTTTATTACTCTCTCTCAAGAATAGTGTTGTCACTTTCTCTAAAGAATAGTGTTTATCACTTTCTCTCAAGAATAGTATTTATCACTTTCTGTCAGGAATAGTGTCTGTCACTTTCTCTCAACAGTAGCGTTTATTACTTTCTCTCAAGAATAGCGTTGTCACTTTCTCTAAAGAATACTGTCAGTCACTTTCTCTAAAGAATAGTGTACGTCACTTTATCTCAAGAATAGTATTCATCACTTTCTGTCAAGAATGGTGTATGTCACTTTCTCTCAAGAATAGTGTCTGTCACTTTCTCTCAAGAATAGTGTCAGTCACTTTCTCTCAAGAGCAGTGTATGTCATTTTCTCTCAAGAATAGTTTCTGTCACTTTCTCTCAAGAATAGTGTTGATCACTTTCTGTCAAGAATAGTGATGTCACTTTCTCTCAAAAATAGTGTTTATCACTTTCTGTCAAGAATGGTGTTTATCACTTTCTATCAAGAATAGTGTATGTCCCTTTCTCCCCAAGATTTTGGAGTCCTTTCTCTAAAAATAGCGTCTGTCACTTTCTCTCAAGAATAGTGTATGTCATTTTCCCTCAAGAATAATGTTTATCACTTTCTGTCAAGAATAGTGTATGTCACTTTCTCTCAATAATAGTGTTTATCACTTTCTGTTAATATTAGTGTTTCACACTCTCTCAACAACAGTGTTTATTACTTTCTCTAAAGAATAGTGTTGTCACTTTCTCTAAAGAATAGTGTCTGTCACTTTCTCTGAAGAATTGTGTATGTCACTTTCACTCAAGAATAGCGTTTATCACTTTCTGTAAGAATAGTGTATGTCATTTTCTCTCAAGAATAGTGGTGTCACTTTCTCTCAAGAATAGTGTCTGTCACTTTCTCTCAAGAACAGTGTGTCACTTTCTCTCAAGAATAGTGTTTTCACTTTCCCCGTCAAGAATATGCATGTGACTTTTCTAAGAATTAGTGTTTTAAACACTTTCCCTCAGGAAATGTTGTCACTTTAATCTCAAAAATAGTATTTATCACTTTCTGTAGGAAAAAGTGTCTTCCTTTCTCCAAAAATAATGTTTTTACTTTTCTTTAAGAATAGTGTTGTTACTTTCTCTAAAAATACTGCTGGCACTTTTTCCCCAAATAGTGCAGTCACTTTCTCTAACAAAAATGTCGTCACTTTTTCCAGGAATAGTGTCTTTTACTTTCCTTAAGAAGGTGTTTATTACTTTCTTCAAAATAAAGTTGTCACTTTCTCTAAAGAATAGTGTCATCCTTTTTCACAAAAAAGTTTTTTTTCACTTTTGTCAAAATAGTGTCTGTCACTTTCTCTCAAGAAGATGTTTTTAAAACTTTTTCTCCAGAATGTGTTGTCCTTTTTTCTAAAAAAGAGTGCCAGTCACTTTCTCTCAAGAATAGTGTTTACCGCTTTCTGTCAAGAATAGTGTATGTCACTTTCTCTCAAGATTAGTGATGTCACTTTTCCTCAAGAATAGTGTTTTCACTTTCTCAAAAAATAGTGTATGTTACTTTCTCTCAAGAATAGTGTTTATCACTTTCTGTTAAGAATAGTGAGTCACTTTCTTTCAACAATAGTGTTTATTACTTTCTCTCAAGAATAGTGTTGTCACTTTCTCTAAAGAATAGTGTCTGTCACTTTCTCTCAAGAATAGTGTATGCCACTTTCACTCGAGAATAGTGTTTATCACTTTCTCTCAAGAATAGTGTCTGTCACTTTCACTCAAGAACAGTGTGTCACTTTCTCTCAAGAATAGTGTTTATCAGTTTCTGTCAAAAATAGCGTATATCACTTTCTCTGAAGAATAGTGTTTATTACTTTCTGTCAAGAATAGTGTGTCACTTTCTCTTAAGAATAGTGTTTATCACTTTCTGTCAAGAATAGTGTCTGTCACTTTCTCTCAACAATAGTGTTAATTACTTTCTCTCAAGAATAGTGTTGTCACTTTCTCTAAAGAATAGTGTCTGTCACTTTCTCTCAAGAATAGTGTTTGTCACTTTCTCTCAAGAATAGTCTTGTCACTTTCTCTCAAGAATAGTGTTTGTCACTTTCTCAAGAACAGTGTATGTCACTTTCTCTCAAGAATAGTGTTTGTCACTTTCTCTCAAGAATAGTGTTTATCACTTTCTGTCAAGAATAGTGTCTGTCACTTTCTCTCAACAATAATGTTTATTACTTTCTCTCCAGAATAGTGTTGTCACTTTCTCTAAAGAATACTGTCTGACACTTTCTCTCAGGAATAGTGTATCACTTTCTCTCAAATAGTGTATTCACTTTATCTCAAAAATAGTGTTCTCACTTTTTGTCAAGATAGTGTAGTCACTTTCTCTCAAAATGTGTCTGCACTTTCTCTAAGAATATGTAGTCACTTTTTGTCAAAGGGGATGATGCCATTCTTCAAAAATAGTGTCTGTCACTTTCTGTCAAAAATAGTGTTGATCACTTTGTCAAAATAGTGTATGTCACTTTCTCTAAGAATATATCAATTTTTCTCAGAATATGTTTATCACTTTCTGTCAAGAATGGTTTGCATTTCTCTAAAGGGTTCACTAAACACTTAAGACCATACAATAAGTGTCAGGGGCCCGAGACTGTTCATCTGCCTCCCAGATACATAAGGGGGATTACCAACGAGCCCTGGGAGTCTTTTAAGCTGGCACTGGACAAGCACCTAAAAACGGTTTCCCGACCAGCCGGGTGTGGCTCGTAAAGTTTTTTTTTGCGTGTAGCCACAGTAACTCCTGGTTGATCAGGCTCTGATCCACCAGGGGCCTCGTCACAGCCGGGGCCCCGGGGGGGTTGACCCCCCCGGGGCTCTCTCCAGGTAAACCCAGGAAGAATAGTGTCATCACTTTCTCTCAAGAAAGTGTTTTTTCACTTTCATCAAGAATATGTATGTCACTTTCTTTCCCAAAATTAGTGTTGTCCTTTCTCTAAGAAAAGTGTATGTCACTTTCTCTCAAGAATAATGTTTTTTCCTTTCGTCAAGAAAGTGTGTGTCACTTTTTCCAAAGAATAGGTTTATCACTTTTTTGTTAAAATATGTATGTCATTTCTCTCAAGATTATGATGTCACTTTTCTCAAGAATACGTCTGTCACTTTTCTCAAGAATAGTGATCCCTTTCTCTCAAAAATAAAGTTTATCACTTTCTGTCAAAAATGTGTGTGTCACATTCTCTCAAGAATAAATTTTCATTTTCTGTTAAGAAAAGTGTATGCCAAATTTCTCTCAAGAATAATTTTATCATTTTTCTCAAAACAGTGTATGTCACTTTCTTCAAGAATGTGTTTATTTCTTTTTCTAATGAGTAGGTTGTACTTGTCTATAGAATAGTGTCTGTCACTTTCTCTCAGAATAGAGATGTCACTTTCACTCAAGATAATAGTGTTTTCATTTCTGTCAAGAAAGTGTGGTCACTTTTTTCAAGAATAGATTATCATTTCTGTCAAGAAAGTGTATGTCACTTTCTCTCAAGAATGTTTGATCACTTTCTCTCAGGGAAAATGTCTGTCCTTTCTTCAACAATAGTGTTTTTACTTTTCCCCAAAAATATGTTTTCACTTTTTTAAAGAAACGTCTGGGATTTCTCTCAAGAAAGGTCAGTCACTTTCTCTCAAAAATAGGTATACACTTTCTCGAAAGGGAAAATATCACATTCATGATTACATTGGTTACTTACTCAAGAAAAATATTTGACTTCCCGTCAACGAGGAACAAGGAATTTGCAACTTTTTTCTCCTGGAGAGATGCGGAACTGAAATTCGGTCTGTTGTTATAAAACCTTGTTTTTCATACTCGAGAAAAAGCGACTTTCCGTGCTTTTAACCCCATGGGGGTTTTTGGGTTAAATGAACAGAACTAACTATAAATGAAGAAAAAAGTATCCAAATATCTATCACGTCGTGAAAAATTAACCTACATATCCATCATGTCTTTAAGATTGAACCTTCGTATTCATCATGTCTTTGAAAAATAAATCTTCGTATTCATCATGTCTTGAAGAAGGAACCCTCATATCCACATTCTGAAAAATGACTCTGGCATTCTAATGTATGTTACACTGTATTATCTTTTTTCCACTCCCATATAGGCTGCCCTTTCCACCCCCAAACCGGTGCTAAGAATGTAACGATTTAAAATGGGTCCCCTTTGTTGTATATTCATGGGTCACAGGAAGAGCCCGCCAGAGCGTAAAGCATTTTGGTTTCCTATGACACATTTTTTAGCAGCTTGTCTTGGCTTCTGGGGATCACAGTTCCCCGTGTTGGGTTTTTTGCATTTTTACTCTTTGACCACCGTGTTGTATGCTCGCTTTTTTCATTAAAGATATAGTGTAAATAGTTAATATTATAAAAAACCAGGTTTCTTCTTTTGGGGAAGGAAAAAAAGTCATTTAATTAACCTCTGTTTTCTCTTGCTTGTCCGGTTGGATATCGCAGATAAGGTGTGGCGGCCATAATCATCTGGTTCGTAAAATGGGTTTCTTTTCCGGAAAACGGTCAAGTATCGTTCACTTGTTTTGGGATTGGGTTTTGGGATTTTGTGTCAGCGTTGCTATCATTTTCGTTAATGAGTGTCAGCCTTGCTGTCGGTTTCCGTATTGCTTGTCAGCCTTGCTAATGTGTGTATCCTGCAAGTCATGCTGTGCTATTGCTTCGTGTTAAGCATATTGCAAACAGCGTTTATTTTATAGTGGGTTATACGGTATACCACTAACACTTGTTAGGCGACGGGTGTCTGAGTATACCTTACAAAATTTGCCCAGGCTATCTCTACAGCTTTGCTGGAGAATTGTTCGTTCTAGTGGCATTGAATATCAACGAACTCTTACTGCTGCACAACTTCGTGAGTGTATACTCAACAAATTAAAGGTTGACTCTGGTAACATGTGGAACTAAACTGAGGTTTCTGCTGCTACGAGGGCTATTAATCGCTGACCTCCGCTTTGGTTCCAGCTAACACTAGAGCAACAACACCAGCAACTTCGGGAAACAAGTGGCGAGTTGGATTTGCCTCAGGGCGAGTCTGTTTCATTGGCACTCGAGTTGGCCAAACTCAACCTTGCGACTACCAGGAAGTAACGCGCATTCGCTGAGGTGGAATTTGACAGAGGAGAAGAGGGAGTTTCAGCATAATATAGTTGATAAATCTGGTGCTCAAAAATCGGTGCCGCTAATACCATGAAAGTTTTATTCTTAGCCTGAACAATTTCTCGAGGCTTTCAAAAATCAGGCTCATGTTGAGGTGGCCAGTGGAGCATTGGGAAGCACTTGTGCATACAGCCATACAGCGTTTTACAGCAAAGTGCAAGAGTTCACAGCTGGTTTAGATGATGAAGACTTCTCTGATGACAACGTTGTTAAAACAGCTGTTCTTAGCATTCCCTCCAAGTACAGGAGAGAATTTAAACTGCGCATGCGTCAGTTGGATCAGTCTCATGTAGACTCTGTTCTTGAGCAACCAAAGAATTTCACAAAGTGTTAAAAGGCCAGTGATGTCATTAATTTTGATGAGTCAGTTGGACCAGAGGTTCGGATGTTCTGGGAAGACCATTCAGTGGCAACTGCTCTGATTCACTTCTGTCTCCCTACGATCCCCGTTGGGGAGGAGAACCTTTACCTCTGCCCTCGTCATCATCCATGTTCCTCCACGATGAACGACTCAAATCGTGTGAAGATCAAACCCAGCAGTGGGACAGTCAACGACTCATCCAAATTAGCACTTGCAACTGCCGTTAGGGGTAGTTTGCATGTAAAGTTCAATGTGATTCTCTCGCTTAATAACACCTTCTTTGACGGCTGCAGCGATGATATCGAGGCCAAAAAAATGATCACTACTACTGCCACAACCACTCTTACTGAAAGAGGGCTCAAAGTCATGTTTTCTCCAGCCCTGAGGGCCAAGAGGACTGTTTTCTTCATACAACGTGACACACTGGTTACAACTCAACCCATCGAGAAACTTAGGACTTCAATAGAAGATAGGAATTCCTGGGCTACTGTAGAACACATCACCAAAATACCTAACGCATCTTCAATGCTGAAGATCACCTCATTTGATGAGAACATGACTACCCAAGCTCTTGTCGACGGTATGGCCATCTTCTACTACTATATCAATCCAAGTTACATCGAAATCGAAAGATATCAACACATCACACAGTGCTGGAGCTGCTACTCTTACCTGCATACCACTAAAGACTGCTTTCTCAAGGACAAAAAAATCTGCTTGACCTGTGGCTGTGAAGGACACGACTTCAAGGCCCGCTCCACCACCACTCCACCAAAATGCCTGAACTACAAGAGCGATCATCGCACTCTTGCTGCCAAGTCACCTACGAGAAGAGAAATCCTCAAGAAAAACCAAGATGAACAAAAATCATCTATAAGGTCACCAACATACTCTGCCATTACCAAACTACAAGTCAATACCACCAAAATTCTCAAGGTCACGCAACTCTTGTCCTCCACAAATAACATACTACCTCTAGTACCTGACGGTGCTCCAACAAGGATCTACTAATGCATGATGTATGAGCATGTGCAGAACATGGTAACTCCAGGAACCTTCAACTCCGCTTTCAATGAGTTTTTTCAGATTCAGCAACATACCCCTCTTATTTTCCCTGATTTGCCACTATTACAACCCAGGAACAAAAAAAAAAAAAAAAGTCTGTTATTGTGGGTGTAAAGGGAGCAAAATAAACACAGCCAAAAACTTAGACTTATATTATCCTTCACGAAGTATAAACAGCATTATGTACAGTATGTACAGCAATAGGTATTAGTACACACCACGGTAATCAAGGCAGAATTGATGCCACTAGAAAGCAGACCGAGCTTCAACCAGCTCTCGAATGAAAATGACAAGGGTGGAAAAGTCACTTCCACAATTGCCAGATCCGCCTTTTCATTGGCTGAACCTAGATACTCATCTGACGAGGGGGTCCCATCGTCCGACCCTTAGCACCTGGTTTGCTGAATGGGGAGGTAGCCCTTTAATGAGGGTGTGTACATGCGCCGAATAGAGGTTACGTACTCTTTGCATGCCACAGCCACCCTCAACAGACATACTCAAGGTTAGTTCCAAGAACATCAACCTCGCAGTTTCTCCAGACGCGAATCCTTCACCCTAACATTGTACTCGCTCAGAACCAACTTCAACTAACGACATATCAGCACTGACATGCCACCTACGACTTCCTCCGCTATTACTATTGACCAGTCACAAACCTCACCTCAAGCCTACCAACATACTGAAGCAGCAGGAATACCAGATGAAGAAAAGGGAGAAGAAAACGTTGAAGTAAAGGACAAACCATTGCCTTCCTATGCAAAATGGCAAGGCATCATGTTCTATACAATACAGTAATACAATGTATTGCAAAGAACTATACTCTCGACTCCAAGACGGGACTGTTAAGTTTACCGGTGATCATGAACATCTACTCATTACGGAAGAAATGCTAGAGGGCATCGAAGAATATGTATCAGACTTCTACACCAAGGTTAAAATTGTTCACGTCTCAACAGAAAATTCATAAACATCAGAAACGGCACCCCCACTAGCAAGCTGCCATATCCTCATCAACCAATCATCAAGAAGCTGAGCTTCTCCAGTGCTTGGGCTGCGGCCTAAAGCTGGGGTGTGGCTCCAAAAGTATCCTATAGTAATTTCTGTCTTCGCCCTTCCTGACATCGCCTGCTGCTACTCAGCTGCCACACTCTTCGAGTTAGTCAAGACACTCCCGCGATAGGATGCCTAGACCGAGTCACCAACTAGAGAAGACCCGGGCTGGAACAATACCGTCTAATCTAGAAAGAAAAGAGAAAGAATAGTGGCAACATCAATAGAAACAGCCGGGCATTTGAAGCCAACTGTTACTTGTCCGAGTGGGCTTATACTCCTTCATCCCAACATTCTGGTGTGGATATAGACCGTCGCAGACGTATCCCTGAAGGAAGAACAAAGTGAAAGGCTGGACTGGAGCAACGACGTCAGCCGCAAAGACAGTATGATGAAAAACGACGTCAGCCACAAAAAATACCAAAAAAACGGCGTCAGCTACAAAGTCAATAGGCAGTAACAGAAAGAAAGCCCGAATCTACGACCTGTTTCTACTACCGAAAAGTTGTTCTTATAAAGAATAATTGTCTCAAGTTAGTTAACCTAGAGGCTGGTGGTAGGTTAATAGGCCCTGACCTTTGAGGAAGATTGCTATTGTAAACTCAGAAACAAACTAGCAAGAGACACATATATGCATGACACATCACCCTTAATGAAAATGAAATTCCTATTGAGGTATCCACCTTCAGGGATACCGGGGCTTATTGTTCCCTCTTAAGAGAGGCAGTACTTCCAATTTCTGAGGAGACTTCATTAAACTCCTCAGTGTTATTAGAAGCTTTTGGGAACCCGTATTTTCTGTCATATTGCATTTTTTTTGTGGACTGTAAGTATTATACGGGATATATTTAACTCTGGGTGTGTCTGGTGGATTCATCATGAAATATGCTGCATTATTGCCTGGCAATAATATTCTGAATTCAGCAAACTGTCCAGAACACATAGTAGTACCGAAGCTTTTTCTTCGATGTTGTCCATAACTCGGGGAATGTCCCAAGGAGTGTCTGCTAAGAATGCTGACCTAGACAGATCTATGTTTCGCCAAATTATTTTACGAGGGAAACTGGCCAAGACCTCATAAATCTAGTGAAAAGTCACTGATCAAGCTATACTATGATTCTGCAATACCCGCTGTCCTGCAGCGCTGTATGATCCTAATGAGATTTGTACTTGTTTTGATTATAATAATAATTTGGGTATGGAGAGCGCGTCACACAGATTAGATAGCTACCTAACGAAATGACTTCTCAGGATTTCTAGGCACAATTAGGCAGGCACACCTTAAGCACTCAAGTGACATTCAATTTCGCATCTGCAGCCTGAATGTCAAAAAACAAGAACAAGGCTTCCTTCGACGTCACAGCTCTCTTTACCAATGTCCTTACTGATACTGCCATAAATATTCTGAGACAGAGTCTCATTGATAACCAGGGCTTCCCATTACCTCTTCAAGATTTCATCAGTCTAGTAGATCTCAGTGTAATTTTTAACCTCTTCAAGTATCAGAATAACTGCTACAAACCTTTGGGATGGCAATGGGCAGCCCGCTCAGTGTTGTTCTCGTCAGCTTCTTCATGGAGAACCTAGAGACGGAGAAATTCAGCACCCTCATTCCGAACAACGTTTCCTGGCTAAGATGCGTTGGTGATATCTTGGTTTTCTATCCCAGACGTTTCAATATCCAGACTCTCCTCAACAAGATCAACCATGTAGAGCCCTCAATATACTTTACACTGGAACTGGAGAAAGATGGCAAACTTCCTTTCCTCGACGTCCTCCTCAGCAGCCTCCCGACAGTGACAAATTTCTCTTCAATGTGTATAACTACCGATAAGGACAATCTTATACACTTCTATTCACACTATGACACCTCGTTTGGTGTTCTTACTAAGGTTTCTTCTTGAGAGCTCTTCGTATCTCCAACCTTTATTTCCTTGAGAAGGAATGCATCTACGTAACACAACTCTTCACTCGTCTTTAATTTCTATCTTCCTTTAACCGGGATTACAGACTAAAGGCATAAACTTTCCTCACTAAATCCACTATGGATTAATCCTGTATGCAGTTCATATTGCTTCTATGTAGTGATGAGGTCAGGAATACCCTCGAGACACTTGCTAGAAGCAATATCAACCTTTCCACTGTAAACAACCTCTACCCTGTCCTACTAACGCGAGCTATTAACAGAGGTCAATCCCGGGTATGTTCTACCAAAAGCCCACACTATGAAGCGTAGTCCCTCACCTCTACTTCTACAGAGGGCTTCTACAGCATTCCCTGGGGATACTGTTCCAAGAAATATGTAGGGGAAACAGAATGAAACGTTTCGGTTCTCCTGAACGAACACCAAAACGCCAGTAACAGGGACGACATAAGGTAAGCTTGTGCCTCATTCCAATTCTAAGAATTGGAATGAGGCACAACTCGTCCTTACAAAAGAAAATCATCGACACCGACGATGCCTAGAAGCCTCGCCAGTCAACGTCACCGACACCATAGAACACAATACAGAAAGCTACAAAATTTAAGAACAACAATGTCATTCATGATTCTCAACAGGGCAAAGCAGCACCTACCTAACAACACAGGAATCACATAACCTCATTGTCTACCTGACCTCATCTCAAATATGTCATTTTTCAAGTCACTAGTTGTCACACGCCACTCTCCGCCTATATTTGGTGTTATCAGAATATATTTTAAAACTGTGTGTTGGAAATGAATTTCAATGATCGAAACGTTTTCTAGCCAATATATTCTGGTGTTTGTTCTCGTGTGTTTCTTAACTAATTTGTCGGTATCAGTTACCAAGATTTATACCAAACGAGTGTGGTGTCTCTTCTCTGTACCTTCCCAAAATATCAGTCTTTTTTATGGCATATGGAGGCCAGATCTAGAAGATATATTAATCTTAAGGTCAAGTTGTCTCAGATCACAATAACAATCTTCCGATATCATTCTACATACCCAGTCTTCTTTGGATGACGCAATTTTAACCATTTTTGTGTCATCTCCAGTGAGTGCCACTCTCTTTCCTGTTTAATCCCAGTCACTAATATAAGCATGAAGTTGTAAATTATACCATGAGCTTTCATAATGGCTGTCACTCATCCATGAGGCGCCATGACGAAAGTTTTCTGGAAATATAAATATTGTTCTTCAAATGGGACCTATTCTAGGTTTTGTTTATGTAATCAAAAAATAAGAGTAAGTTAGTCATGAAGGATCTTCTATGAAAAATCCGTGTTGGTGTTGTTAGTATTCATCATTTATGGACAAGTACAAACATTTAATCACTATTTATGTTTGTAATAAGGACATCATTGGTTTGCTCCTCTTAACACTCGTGGTTATTTAATGTCTGGTCTCGTAGCTTGTGTTACATGTAGATCATTTTGTAGTCTCATCACTTCTCTCGCTGTGATGAACTTTTTTACCATTTACTAACCTGATGTGGTTATAGCACAGTATAGAACAGTAATACTTCCTTCTGTGAAGACCTCTTTGAGTCTACTACTAAGAACTTCGCATATTTCTCTGTCTTTCACGGTCAGTGCTTATTATTACAATACTTGGTTCTTTACAACCGTGTTTTTTTTTTCTTATTTAGCATTCAAGTAACTTTTGAGCAAATTTTGGCCTTCTATGCTACATCGTTCTCAAGCCGGTATTCAGCATTCTTCATCATTCTTACATATACTCTTCCAGTTCTCTGCAGGAAGATTTTATGCTCCTCCCATATGATTCTCTGTATTCCAGATTAAACCTTGGGGGATCTCTTTGGTTTTCCGCTTGTTTTCTCTCTATTGTTCTGCAATACCGAGTCTGTAGTAAAGGTGAAGCAACTTCCAAGCAGAATGAATCACTGTGGTTGAAGTTCACCATAGTGGTCTCATTTACCCAGTCAGTCTCCATGTGGTTGTAATTCAGTACATAAAGTTTACCTTTGCTTCTTCTTGCTGTCTCTTCCACTGTTTTTAACATGTAAACCATCATGATAATTTGATTATATTCTTTTTCCACCGTCAAACTATTGTTTGTTTATGGAAAATTTAACTGTCACTACTATCGTGTCTCTGGGCATTTTATTTCCCGTTATATTATCCTTAAAGTTCCATTTAAAGGTTTTCTATTACATCAGACCTCCAACATTTTCAGACCAGCTGTCTTACTCCTCCACATTTGCTTTCCCGTTCTTCTCATATTGTTTAGTTAATCATTCTTAAGAGTTTCCTCAACATAATAGCCACTATTATTTTTTCTATCACAACTTCACACTAGTTAATGAATGAGACGTGCAAAATTATGAGAATCTTTATTGAGGAGGCTTATCGCCCCACAGTGGCTTCATCAGTTCAGTACTAAGAACGGACTGTTGAAGCAACTTTATGGTGATAAGTTGCCTCAATAAACATTACCAAATGATACACAAATATATCATTCTTCATCTGTTTTCTAAATCATTTATCACACTACTGGACTCACGAAATCATAATGACACGATTACAAACACACCATACCACGGCTGGCCCAGTAACTAACGCGTCGGTCTGGAGTTTTGTGACTCTCTGATCGCGGGTTCTAACCCCTCCAGTGGTATGATTTATTACTCTAGTTAACAATTTTATCTTCACTTAAGAACCATCAGTGATTCTTGTGGTATAAACCTTGATATTAGATACCATCAATTTGATTTAGAAACACACGTGAGGAAACACTAGGGCATATTTACTAGGATATGAATCGGTCTTGTGACCTTGATTACTTCCTATATCTGCAGCATTTTTAACCACTGTATGATAAAAGTGATCAAGGTCCCAGGACCTTGATCACTTCTAACATACAGTGGTTATGTGTCTTTCTTAAACACTGATTAATGTATTTCTCGCTATTTTCTGGTTATGTGTCTTCTTATTTAGTTTCTGTATGTAACGGGTAGGAATATCTCTTGAGATTTGTGACTTTTTTACTGTTGTTGCTCTATCCCGCCAACAACAGTTGTTGTATTCTTTATTCTGTTCCTCTGTATTTTCCTTCTATCATTGTTCCTCCTCCCAATTTTATTTGACATAAATTGTGTTGAAATTACGGGATTTCCTCTGATTCATTTTTTTTCATTCTTGTGTATCTTAGCAACTAAATTTGCATAGGCTTTTTCTTCCCCTCTATTCATGTGCTTCCCTTTACGAAAAGTTGCTTCCAACTCTTCCTTCACATATTCAAATTATTCTTCTGCTTTCTACATTCGTTCTTTACTCTCGGATTCTATGTGTTCAGCTGAACATCTTGATAGTTCAGTGTTTCTCTCTTCTTGTCTCGCTATAACTATCTTCCTCTCTATTGTTTCCTCAAGGTTATTTGAATTTTCTAATTTATCCATTCTACAATTCTGAGAATATGTAGTTTGTCTACCAATTCTGCTTTATCCTTTACGTATCTGCCTTATTCTTTACTTCCTCTGTATTATACTCATCTTGGACATTCTACTTCCTATTTCAGTATCCTCACCTTATTTTCATGATTCTCACTTTTCCTTGCATCATCCTCACCTGCGTTAGTTTTCTCAGTTTTCTTTTCCTTCCTTTTGCCTCTTCCTTTCATTTGGTGTGTGTGGGCGTGTGAGTGTCTGTCTTTATTCGTGTGTTTTTATTTTTATGTGGTCTGTGTGTTTTTTTGTGTTTTGTATACTTGCCTATTTGTGGTTACAGGGGTCGAGTCACACCTCCTGGCCCCGCATGTCAATAGGTTAACTTTTATGTCAGCAAAATATGCTTTAAATTAAATAATTTGCATTTTTCATTATCTGGTGTGATTAATGACTTTGATTCCAGTTAATCTATCACAGAATTATGTATTTATTCCCGTATTCGGAGCATCAATTACTGTGACAGTAAATGTGATTATATCAGCTTATCACTAAATAACAATTGCCTTTCCGTCTGTCAGTGTTCCATGTTGTTTGCTGTCCCACTCTGTCTGTGTTCCATGTTGTTTGCTGTCCCACTCTGTCTGTGTTCCATGTTGTTTGCTGTCCCACTCTGTCTGTGTTCCATGTTGTTTGCTGTCCCACTCAGTCAGTGTTCCATGTTGTTTGCTGTCCCACTCTGTTTGTGTTCTATGTTGCTTGCTGTCCCACTCTATCTGTGTTCCATGTTGTTTGCTGTCCCACTCTGTCTGTGTTCCATGTTGTTTGCTTTCCCACTCTGTCTGTGTTCCATGTTGTTTGCTGTCCCACTCTATCTGTGTTCCATGTTGCTTGCTGTCCCACTCTGTGTTCCATGTTGTTTGCTTTCCCACTCTGTCTGTGTTCCATGTTGTTTGCTGTCCCACTCTATCTGTGTTCCATGTTGCTTGCTGTCCCACTCTGTCTGTGTTCCATGTTGTTTGCTGTCCCACTCTGTCTGTGTTCCATGTTGTTTGCTGTCCCACTCTGTCTGTGTTCCATGTTGTTTGTTGTCCCACCCTTTCTGTGTTCCATGTTGTTTGCTGTCCCACTCTGTCTGTGTTCCATGTTGTTTGTTGTCCCACTTTGTCTGTGTTCCCTGTTGTTTGCTGTCCCAGTCTGTTTGTGTTCCATGCTGTTTGCTGTCCCACTCTATCTGTGTTCCATGTTGTTTGCTGTCTCACCCTGTGTTCCATGTTGCTTGCTGTCCCACTCTGTCTGTGTTCCATGTTGCTTGCTGTCCCACTCTGTGGTCCATGTTGCTTGCTGTCCCACTCTGTCTGTGTTCCATGCTGTTTGCTGTCCCACTCTGTCTGTGTTCCATGTTGTTTGCTGTCCCACTCTGTGTTCCATATTCCTTGCTGTCCCACTCTGTGGTCCATGTTGCTTGCTGTCCCACTCTGTCCGTGTTCCATGCTGTTTGCTGTCCCACTCTGTCTGTGTTCCATGTTGTTTGTTGTCCCACTTTGTCTGTGTTCCCTGTTGTTTGCTGTCCCACTCTGTCTGTGTTCCATGCTGTTTGCTGTCCCACTCTGTCTGTGTTCCATGTTGCTTGCTGTCCCACTCTGTGTTCCATATTGCTTGCTGTCCCACTCTGTGTTCCATGTTGCTTGCTGTCCCACTCCGTGTTCCATGTTGTTTCTGTCTCACTCTGGCTGTGTTCCATGCTGTTTCTGTCCCATTCTGTCTTTGTTCCATACTGTTTTCTGTCCCACCCTGTCAGTGTTCCATACTGTTTTCTGTCCCACTCTGTCAGTGTTCCATGCTGTTTGCTGTCCCACTGTGTGTGTTCTATGCTGTTTGCTGTCCCACTCTGTGTGTGCTCCATGCTGTTTGCTGTCCCACTCTGTCTGTGTTTCATGCTGTTTGCTGTCCCACTGTGTGTGTGTTCTGTGCTGTTTGCTGTCCCACTCTGTCTGTGTTTAATGCTGTTTGCTCTCCCACTCTGTAAGTGTTCCACGCTCTTTGCTGTCCCACTGTGCGTGTGCTCCATGCTGTTTGCTGTCCCACTCTGAGTGTGTTCCATGCTGTTTGCTGTCCCACTCTGTGTGTGCTCCATGATGTTTGCTGTCCCACTCTGTGTGTGCTCCATGCTGTTTGCTGTCCCACTCTGTATGTGCTCCATGTTGTTTGCTGTCCCACTCTGTGTGTGTTCCATGCTGTTTGCTGTCCCACTGTGTGTGTGTTCTGTGCTGTTTGCTGTCCCACTCTGTCTGTGTTTAATGCTGTTTGCTCTCCCACTCTGTAAGTGTTCCATGCTCTTTGCTGTCCCACTGTGCGTGTGCTCCATGCTGTTTGCTGTCCCACTCTGAGTGTGCTCCATGCTCTTTGCTGTCCCACTCTGTGTGTGCTCCATGCTGTTTGCTGTCCTATTCTGTGTGTGCTCCATGATGTTTGCTGTCCCACTCAGTGTGTGCTCCATGCTGTTTGTTGTCCCACTCTGTGTGTGCTCCATGCTGTTTGTTGTCCCACTCTGTGTGTGCTCCATGCTGTTTGTTGTCCCACTCTGTGTGTGCTCCATGCTGTTTGTTGTCCCACTCTGTGTGTGCTCCATGCTGTTTGTTGTCCCACTCTGTGTGTGCTCCATGTTGTTTGCTGTCCCACTCTGTGTGTGCTCCATGTTGTTTGTTGTCCCACTCTGTGTGTGCTCCATGTTGTTTGCTGTCCCACTCTGTGTGTGCTCCATGTTGTTTGTTGTCCCACTCTGTGTGTGCTCCATGCTGTTTGTTGTCCCACTCTGTGTGTGCTCCATGCTGTTTGTTGTCCCACTCTGTGTGTGCTCCATGTTGTTTGCTGTCCCACTCTGTGTGTGCTCCATGCTGTTTGTTGTCCCACTCTGTGTGTGCTCCATTGTGGCCCCGTTCCCTGCTGTTTGTTGTCCCACTCTGTGTGTGCTCCATGCTGTTTGTTGTCCATCTGTGTGTGCTCCATGCTGTTTGCTGTCCTATTCTGTGTGTGCTCCATGCTGTTTGTTGTCCCACTCTGTGTGTGCTCCATGTTGTTTGTTGTCCCACTCTGTGTGTGCTCCATGCTGTTTGCTGTCCTATTCTGTGTGTGCTCCATGTTGTTTGTTGTCCCACTCTGTGTTTGCTCCATGCTGTTTGTTGTCCCACTCTGTGTGTGCTCCATGCTGTTTGTTGTCCCACTCTGTGTGTGCTCCATGCTGTTTGCTGTCCCACTCTGTGTGTGCTCCATGCTGTTTGCTGTCCCACTCTGTGTGTGCTCCATGTTGTTTGCTGTCCCACTCTGTGTGTGCTCCATGTTGTTTGCTGTCCCACTCTGTGTGTGCTCCATGCTGTTTGTTGTCCCACTCTGTGTTTGCTCCATGCTGTTTTTTGTCCCACTCTGTGTGTGCTCCATGCTGTTTGCTGTCCTATTCTGTGTGTGCTCCATGCTGTTTGTTGTCCCACTCTGTGTGTGCTCCATGCTGTTTGTTGTCCCACTCTGTGTGTGCTCCATGCTCTTTGTTGTCCCACTCTGTGTGTGCTCCATGCTGTTTGTTGTCCCACTCTGTGTGTGCTCCATGCTGTTTGCTGTCCCACTCTGTCTTTGTGCTCCATGCTGTTTGTGTCCCACTCTGTGTGTGCTCCATGCTGTTTGTTGTCCCACTCTTTTGTCATTGTTTGCTCCCACTCTGTCTTTCTCACTTACACTACTTTTAGGTTCTGCAGTTTGACATTTTGTATTGCCTTTTGACCCCAATGTCTATGTCGGATACTGTATGTATGTTTTCTTTATGTCACACAGTGTATCTACGTGTATGTGAAATCTGTGAAAGCTTTTACACACGCTGTGTCTGCCTCCTTGTGTAATATGCCCCATATTGTGTTTGCCCCATTTTATACCTGTCCTACACACTAAATCTCTCAAGTACTGTTTGTTTTTACTCCACACTGTATGTGTGGGGTAAAAGCAAACAAACACACACACACACACACACCACACACACACACACCACACACACACACACACAAGACAGGGACAGGTAGTAAAAACATTTTCGGGCAATGTGGGCATTATGAGAGACCATCTTTGGTGGGCAACATTGTTGAGGAGGTGCAGCCAGGAAGTCTGTGGAAAGTGATGGAATAGTTGTTGGCTGAGTTTACATAAATGATGGATGAAGAATCGGAAAAAACTTCTCAATCTTCGCATAAAGAGGATAAGATGAAGAGAGTTTGGCACGTAGGTACAGCACAAGAGAACTGTACCATTGCCGCTGAGGAAGATTGTAAAAAGATGATGAGAGAACTTGAGGAGATAAAGGGAAGCAAGTGTGAGGTGTAGAACCTAGAGGAAGAACTGAGGGGGCCAGCAAGACTTTTATGAAAATGCTTCCAGGAAACTAGGAGGTAAAGGAGATATGTGGACTAGCAACGTATCTTGTAACAAGACAATGAATTCGGGAGGGAAAGAAAGTTGGAGGATGAGAGGAGATGGTCACTTTTTATCCTGGTCTCCCGGAGGCTGAAGAGACTGCAACAAGTGAGATATTAGCAGCGGGTGAAAAGGAGTTTTATAATATACTGAGGTGGCATATTTTCAGGAGATACGGAGGTACGCAAAAGCCAATGTAGCTTTTGTAACTGAAACAGCAAGAATTCTGATCATGAGACGAAAATTACTGTTGAGGGTGAAAGCAAAAACAGGTCCAGAAGCACTACTTCCAGGGAAACAACGCGCTACACAATATAGTCCCTCAAACCTCAACCCTCCACCTGGCTCAAAAATAGCAGCTCGGAACAATGCGAACCATACCACCACCATCCTTCCCCACCTGAAGACAACCCCAACCCCTTCCAGATCAAGATCCCTTCTCACAAGCTCCCTCATTCCAGCCCCAACCTCCTTCCCTTTGCTATTCAAGCTTTACCTCAACAACCAGTTCTTACCTTCGCCTAAAACATCCAGCCTTGCCTATACTCCCTCCTGCATAACACATGGACAATAAGCAGGGAGATAGGACTCCGAGAACAAGAACACAGTAATAGAAATTTAATTGAAAGTGTGGTAGGCTAATGTAGATGGGATAACGAATAAGGATAGTGAAAGGGAAAAGTAAATAGCACAGCCTTTCCCAGACATTGTAGTAATAACAGAGACTAAGTTCTCGAAGGTGATTACATATAGGGTTTTCCCAGAAGGATATCAAAAGATGAGACAGGACCAATTAAGCAGAACATGTGAAGTAGCACTGGTGATCAGAAACCAGTGGAGCTTTTATATGAATGGAATAAATAGAGAGAGTGGTCAAATAACTACATAATAGTGACACTTGAAACTGTGAAACACAAATGATAATAACAGTGGTGTACAACCCACCGCTCAACAGCAGAAGACAAAGGTAAGAGAATGAGGACCGCAACAGGGCAATGCTCAGAACAATAGCAGAAGTAGGTAGAGGAACCCACATGGGCAATGCAGAACTACTGATAATGGGAGACTTCAACCATTAGAAAATAGACTAGAAAAGTGAAGGTTTAAATAGATGGCCAGGAACATGGAGCATGGAGGGCTACGCAGTTCGAAGTGGCGATGAAAAGCTTCATGTATCACGCATCAGGGACGCAATTAGGGAGAGAAAATGAAATGAACCACAGAAGTTGAACCTATGTTCAACCTTCCTATGAAGAAATGATAAAATATGACTTCAAAATAGGATACCAGGAAAATGCCAAGGGAAATGCCAAGGGAAATGGAGCAAGAAGGAAAGGCAGCAAATGAAATGACAGTATGTAGCAAGATAGTGGGAGGATGTAAAAGAGAAACTTATACCAAGAAGAGGCATCGCAAGAACAGAGTCAGCACATGGCTAACCCAGAGGTGCAGGGAGGGAAAAGCTAAATGTATGAGAGCGTGGAAGACATATAAGAAGCTAAAAAGAAGATCTAGAAATTAATGTGCTTGGTAAAAAGAGAGGCAGAGCGTCATTTTAAGAATGACATGTCACTGAAAGCCATATCTGAGTTGAGATATTTTCATATCATAATGCCAACTGTGACTGACTGAAGAATGGAATAGGGAAGCTTCCTAGGAATGAACAGGAAGTCTGTGAGGAGCTGAGCAAAAGATTTAAGGAGGAATTCTTAGTGAGATGAGGAATATTACCAGAGTCGAAGATACAGACAGCACAATGGGTACTGTACACAAAACGGACAAAAGCAAGAGGTGAAGAAATTACTGTGAACCAGATACCTCGAAGGCAATGGAACGAGATAAGATGTCGCTTTGGGTTATGTGAGAGGGGCAGAGGAACTGTGTGAGTCACTAGCAGCAATCTTCAACAAATCGATTGAAACAGGACAAATTCCAGGAGACGGAAAAATAACGAATGGTCTCAATATTCGTAAAAGGGTAAATCCTGTTTCAAAGCAATGAGCAGAACTATATCAGTAGTGAGCTGACCTATATGAATAGTGAGCTGACCTGCATCCTGTGAGCATATAGTCTGTGAGCTCTCTCTGAGAGGAACCAAATATACCGTCTTTAAAGCAGCCGTGCCAGTGGATTAAGAAGCCAAGAGAGAAAGAGAGACAAGGCAGCTGAGGAAAACAAGAGGATTCGTAGTAATCCTCCTGTTGTGAATCCTCTGGACAACGAAGTGGGCTGGACCGTGGTAGAGCAGACAGGAATATGAAATATGAAAGTAACGTTTAGGTAGTAGGTTGGTAGACAGCAACCACCCAGGGAAGTACTACCGTCCTGCCAGATGACTGTGAAACAGAAACCTGTAACTAGTTTTCATGATGGTAGGATTGCTGGTGTCTTTTTCTGTCTCATAAACACGCTAGATAACAGGGATATCTTGCTACTCCTTCTTACACTTTGATCACACTTCACACATATATCTAGGTTTCTCTCCATTTTCTAAATAGCTCTTGTTCTTCTTTATTTCTTCTATTGTCCATGGGGAAGCGGAAAAGAATCTTTCCTCCGTAAGCCATGCGTGTCGTATGAGGCGACTAAAATGCCGGAAGCAATAGGCTAGTAACCCCTTCTCCTATAAACATTTACTAAAAAAGAGAATAAGAAAAACTTTATAAAACTGGGATGCTTGAATGTGCGTGGATGTAGTGCGGATGACAAGAAACAGATGATTGCTGACGTTATGAATGAAAAGAAGTTGGATGTCCTGGCCCTAAGCGAAACAAGGCTGAAGGGAGTAGGGAAGTTTCGGTGGGGGGAAATAAATGGGATTAAATCTGGAGTATCTGAGAGAGTTAGAGCTAAGGAAGGGGTAGCAATAATGTTGAAGGATCAGTCATGGAAGGAGAAAAGAGAATATGAATGTGTAAATTCAAGGATTATGTGGATTAAAGTAAAGGTTGGATGCGAAAAGCGGGTCATAGCAAGCGTGTATGCACCTGGAGATGAGAGGAATGTAGAGGAGAGAGAGAGATTTTGGGAGACGTTAAGTAAATGTATAGGAACCTTTGAACCAAGTGAGAGAGTAATTGTGGTAGGGGACCTGAGTGCTAAGTAGGAGAAACTTTTAGAGAGAGTGTGGTAGGTAAGTTTGCGGTGTCAGGTGTAAATGATAATGGGAGCTCTTTGATTGAACTTTGTATAGAAAGGGGTTTAGTTCTAGGTAGTACATATTTTAAGAAAAAGAGGGTAAATAGGTATACAAGATTTGATGTAGGGCGAATTGACAGTAGTTTGTTGGATTATGCATTGGTAGATAAAAGACTGTTGGGTAGACTTCAGGAAATACATGTTTATAGAGGGGCCATAGATATATCAGATCACTTTTTAGTTGTAGCTACACTGAGAGTAAAAGGTAGATGGGATACTAGGGGAATAGAAGCATCAGGGAAGAGAGAGGTGAAGGTTTATAAACCAAAAGAGGAGGCAGTTAGGGCAAGATATAAACAGCTATTGGAGGATAGATGGGCTAATGAGAGCATAGGCAATGGGCCGAAAAGGTATGGGGTAGGTTTAAAAATGTAGTGTTAGAGTGTTCAGCAGAAGTTTGTGGTTACAGGAAAGTGGGTGCAGGAGGGAAGAGGAGCGATTGGTGGAATGATGATGTAAAGAGAGTAGTAAGGGAGAAAAAGTTAGCATATGAGAAGTTTTTACAAAGTAGAAGTGATGCAAAGAGGGAAGAGTATATGAAGAAAAAGAGAGAGGTTAAGACAGTGGTGAAGCAATGTAAAAAGATTGCAAATGAGAGAGTGAGTGAGATGTTATCAACAAATTTTGTTGAAAATAAGAAAAAGTTTTAGAGTGAGATTAACAAGTTAAGGAAGCCTAGAGAACAAATGGATTTGTCAGTTAAAAATAGGAGAGGAAAGTTATTAAATGAAGAGTTGGAAGTATTGGGAAGAAGGAGGGAATATTTTGAGGAATTGTTAAATATTGATGAAGATAGGGAAGCTGTGATTTCATGTATAGGGCAAGGACGAATAACATCTTGTAGGAGTGAGGAAGAGTCAGTTGTGTGTGTGGGGGAAGCTCGTGAGACAGTATGTATAATGAAAGGGGGTAAGCCAGTGGGGATTGATGGGATGAAGATAGAAACGTTAAAGCAGGTGGGGATATAGTTTTGGAGTGGTTGGTGCTAATATTTAATAAATGTATGGAAGAGGGTAAGGTACCTAGGGATTGGCAGAGAGCATGCATAGTTCCTTTGTATAAAGGCAAAGGGGACAAAATAGAGTGCAAAAATTATAGAGGGATAAGTCTGTTGAGTATACCTGGTAAAGTGTATGGTAGAGTTATTATTGAAAGAATTAAGAGTAAGATGTAGAATAGAATAGCAGGTGAACAAGGAGGCTTTAGGAAAGGTAGGGGGTGTGTGGACCAGGTGTTTACAGTGAAACATATAAGTGAACAGTATTTAGATAAGGCTAAAGAGGTTTTAGTGGCATTTATGGATTTGGAAAAGGCGTATAACATGGTGGATAGCGGAGCAATGTGGCAGATGTTGCAGGTGTATGGTATAGGAGGTAGGTTACTGAAAGCAGTGAAGAGTTTTTACAAGGATAGTGAGGCTCAAGTTAGAGTATGTAGGAAAGAGGGAGATTATTTCCCAGTAAAAGTAGGCCTTAGACAAGGATGTGTGGTGTCACCGTGGTTGTTTAATATATTTATAGAAGGGGTTGTAAGAGAAGTAAATGAGACGGTCTTGGCAAGAGGCGTGGAGTTAAAAGATAAAGAATCACACATAAAGTGTGAGTTGTCACAGTTGCTTTTTGCTGATGACACTGTGCTTTTGGGAGATTCTGAAGAAAAGTTGCAGAGGTTGGTGGATGAATTTTATAGGATATGTAAAAGAAGAAAATTAAAAGTGAATACAGGAAGGAGTAAGGTTATGAGGATAACAAGAAGATTAGGTGATGAAAGATTGGATATCAGATTGGAGGGAGAGAGTATGGAGGAGGTAAATGTATTCAGATATTTGGGAGTGGACGTGTCAGCGGATGGGTCTACGAAAGATGTGGTGAATCATAGAAATGATGAGGGGAAAAGGGTGAGTGGTGCACTTAGGAGTCTGTGGAGACAAAGAACTTTGTCCTTGGAGGCAAAGAGAGGAATGTATGAGAGTATAGTTTTACCAACGCTCTTATATGGGTGTGAAGCGTGGGTGATGAATGTTGCAGCGAGGAGAAGGCTGGAGTCAGTGGAGATGTCATGTCTGAGGGCAATGTGTGGTGTGAATATAATGCAGAGAATTCGTAGTTTGGAAGTTAGGAGGAGGTGCGGGATTACCAAAACTGTTGTCCAGAGGGCTGAGGAAGGGTTGTTGAAGTGGTTCGGACATGTAGAGAGAATGGAGCGAAACAGAATGACTTCAAGAGTGTATCAATCTGTAGTGGAAGGAAGGCGGGGTAGGGGTCGGCCTAGGAAAGGATGGAGGGAGGGGAAAAAGGAGGTTTTGTGTGCGAGGGGCTCGGACTTCCAGCGAGCATGTGTGAGCGTTTTTGATAGGAGTGAATGGAGACAAATGGTTTTTAATACTTGACGTGCTGTTGGAGTGTGAGCAAAGTAACATTTATGAAGGGATTCAGGGAAACCGGCAGGCCGGACTTGAGTCCTGGAGATGGGAAGTACATTGCCTGCACTCTGAAGGAGGGATGTTAATGTTGCAGTTTAAAAACTGTAGTGTAAAGCACCCTTCTGGCAAGACAGTGATGGAGTGAATGATGGTGAAAGTTTTTATTTTTCGGGCCTCCCTGCCTTGGTGGGAATCAGCCTGTGTGTTAATAAATAATAATAAATGAAAGTAACGCAGCTGAAGATCAATAAGAAGGATGGAGAGGTCGAATTGACACAGTGAACCACAGGAAAGGCAATACATTGTTTTAGTAGCAGACAGTCAAATTAGATTTGTCAGGGCTTTTTGTTTGAAGGATAAGAGTAGGAGGGAAAGAGATTTCTTTTCTGGTGTTGGGATGGAAGACATTGTTAGCCATGTACACCAATTTTTGGAATGTAATGTGAACAATGACTCAGTGTAAAACGGATGACTTGATTAGCAGGTATAGGGCAGCGCTAAACATAATTCCCTAATTATGTTTACTGCTGCCCTATAAATGCAAAGGGTTGGGCACCATGCATGAGTTCTTTCTAAAAGTTCCATTACTCGAATTTCGTGTGCTTCCTGCGTGGAATGTTGCAGTGGTGTAGATTTCACTGTGACGTACACTCCTCTGGAGTCTCAGTGGTGCCTTGTTTGCCGTTATGTCAGTGCAGTGTTGCAATTTTATGTGTAGCGGAATGAAATTTTTAAGGGAAAGAAAAGCGTGTGTGTGTGTGTGTGTGTGTGTGTGTGTGTGTGTGTGTGTGTGTGTGTGTGTACTCACCTAGTTCAGGTTGCAGGGGTCGAATCCGAGCTCCTGGCCCCGCCTCTTCACTGGTCGCTACTAGGTCACTCTCCCTGAACCGTGAGCTTTATCATACCTCTGCTTAAAGCTATGTATGGATCCTGCCTCCACTACATCGCTTCCCAAACTATTCCACTTACTGACTACTCTGTGGCTGAAGAAATACTTCCTAACATCCCTGTGATTCATCTGTGTCTTCAACTTCCAACTGTGTCCCCTTGTTACTGTGTCCAATCTCTGGAACATCCTGTCTTTGTCCACCTTGTCAATTCCTCTCAGTATTTTGTATGTCATTATCATGTCCCCCCTATCTCTCCTGTCCTCCAGTGTCGTCAGGTTGATTTCTCTTAACCTCTCCTCGTAGGACATACCTCTTAGCTCTGGGACTAATCTTGTTGCAAACCTTTGCACCTTCTCTAGTTTCTTTACGTGGTTCGCTAGGTGTGGGCTCCAAACTGGTGCCGCATACTCCAATATGGGCCTAACGTACACGGTGTACAGGGTCCTGAATGATTCCTTATTAAGATGTCGGAATGTTGTTCTGAGGTTTGCTAGGCGCCCATATGCTGCAGCCGTTATTTGTTGATGTGCGCTTCAGGAGATGTGCCTGGTGTTATACTCACACCAAGATCTTTTTCCTTGAGTTAGGTTTGTAGTCTCTGGCCCCTAGACTCTACTCCGTCTGCGGTCTTCTTTGCCCTTCCCCAATCTTCATAACTTTGCACTTGGTGGGATTGAACTCCAGGAGCCAATTGCTGGACCAGGTCTGCAGTTTGTCCAGATCCCTTTATAGTTCTGCCTGGTCTTCGATCGAGTGAATTCTTCTCATCAACTTCACGTCATCTGCAAACAGGGACACCTTAGAGTCTATTCCTTCCGTCATGTTGTTCACAAATACCAGAAACAGCACTGGTCCTAGGACTGACCCCTGTGGGACCCCGCTGGTCACAGGTGCCCACTTTGACACCTGGCCACGTACCATGACTTGCTGCTGTCTTCCTGACAAGTATTCCTGATCCATTGTATGTGTGTGTGTTGTGTGTGTGTTGTGTGTGTGTGTGTGTGTGTGTGTGTGTGTGTGTGTGTGTGTGTGTGTGTGTGTGTGGGTGTGTGTGTGTGTGTGTGTGTGTGTGTGTGTGTGTGTGTGTGAGTGTGGTGTGTGTGTGTGTGTGTGTGTGTGTGTGTGTGTGTGTGTGTGTGTGGGTGGTGTGTGTGTGTGTGTGTGTGTGTGTGTGTGGTGTATGTGTGGTGTGTGTATGTGTGTGTGTGTGTGTGTGTATTTGTGTGTGTGTGTGTGTGTATTTGTGTGTGTGTGTGTGTGTGGTGTGTGTGTGTGTGTGTTGTGTGTGTGTGTGTGTATTTGTGTGTACTCACCTATTTGTGGTTGCAGGGGTCGAGTCCTAGCTCCTGGCCCCGCCTCTTCACCGGTTGCTACTGGGCCCTCCTCTCCCCGCTCCATGAGCTTTATCAAACCTCGTCTTAAAACTGTGTATGGTTCCTGCCTCCACTACGTCTTTTCTAGCTATTCCACTGCCTGACAACTCTGTGACTGAAGAAATACTTCCTACTATCTCTTTTGACTCATTTGTGTCTTCAACTTCCAATTGTGGCCTCTTGTTTCTGTGTCCCTCCTGGAACATCCTGTCTTTGTCCACCTTGTCTATTCCACGCAGTATTTTATATGTCGTTATCATGTCCCCCTGACCCTCCTGTCCTCCAGTGTCGTCAGGTCCGATTTCCTTAACTTTCTTCATAGGACATTCCCCTTAGCTCTGGAACTAACCTTGTCGCAAACCTTTGTACTTTCTCTAGTTTCTTGACGTGTTTATCAAGTGCGGGTTCCAAACAGGTGCTGCATACTCCAGTATGGGCCTACATACACGGTGTACAGTGTCTTGAATGATTCCTTACAAAGGGTATCGGAATGCTGTTCTCAGGTTTGCCAACGCCCATATGCTGCAGCAGTTATCTGATTGATGTGTGCTTCGGAGACATGCTCTGGTGTTATACTCACCCCAAGATCTTTCTCCTTGAGTGGGGTTTGCAGTCTTGGCCACCTAGCCTTACTCTGTCTGTGGTCTTCTTGCCCTTCCCCTATCTTCATGACTTTGCATTTGGCTGGATTAAATTCGAGAAGCCATTTGCTGGACCAGGTGTCCAGTCTGTCCAGTCTCTTTGAAGTCTGCCTGGTCTTCATCAGATTTGAATTCTCCTCATTAACTTCACTCATCTGCAAACAGGGACACTTCTGAATCCATCCTTCCGTCATGTCGTTCACATATACCAAAAATAGCACTGGTCCTAGGACGACCCCTGTGGGACCCCGCTGTACACAGGTGCCCACTGTGTACATCATTACGTACCATGACTCGTTGTTGCCTCCCTGTCAGGTATTCTCTGATCCATTTGAGTTGCCCTTCCTTTTTATTGTGCGTTGTTGCTCTTAGTTCTGCACTAATCTCTTGTGAGGAACTGTGTCAAAGGCTTTTTTGCAGTCCAAAAAGATGCAATAACCCACCCCTCTCTCTCTTGTCTTACTTCTGGTTATTTTATCGTAAAACTCCAGAAGGTTTTGTGACACAGGATTTGCCTTCCGTGAATCCGTGCTGGTTGGCATTTATACTCCTGTTCCGTTCCAGGTGCTCCACCACTCTCCTCCTGACAATCTTCTCCATAATTTTGCATACTATACACGTCAATGACACAGGTCTATAGTTTAGTGCCTCTTTTCTGTCTCCTTTTTTAAAAATGGGAACTACATTTGCCGTCTTCCATACCTCAGGTAGTTGCCCAGTTTCCAGGGATGTGTTGAAGATTGTGGTAAGTGGCACGCACAACATATCTGCTCCCTCTCTAAGGACCCACGGAGAGATGTTGTCCGGTCCCATTGCCTTTGAGGTATCGATGTCCCTTAGCAGTTTCTTCACCTCCTCCTCATTTGTGTGTGTGTGTATGTGTGTGTGTGTGTGTGTGTGTGTGTGTGTGTGTGTGTGTGTGTGTGTGTGTGTGTGTGTGTGTGTGTGGTGTGTGTGTGTGTGTGTGGAAATCCTTTTCAAGCTTCAGTAAAACAGCTAATGAAACAAGCAAAGTGATTCAGCAAGTTTTTGACAACGAAGAAGCGGGTTGGACACAGAGTTTTGAATGTCTTTCTTGATTCAGACAGAATGAACGTCAGTTGTGGATACCACCTTTGTAACTTGCCATGATTGTGACCAGATCTACCTGGAGTTCATTACCTTTGTAACTTGTCATGATTGTGACCAGATCTACCTGGAGTTCATTACCTTTGTAACTTGCCATGATTGTGACCAGATCTACCTGGAGTTCATTACCTTTGTAACTTGCCATGATTGTGACCAGATCTACCTGGAGTTCATTACCTTTGTAACTTGTCATGATTGTGACCAGATCTACCTGGAGTTCATTACCTTTGTAACTTGCCATGACTGTGACCAGATCTACCTGGAGTTCATTACCTTTGTAACTTGTCATGACTGTGACCAGATCTACCTGGAGTTCATTACCTTTGTAACTTGCCATGACTGTGACCAGATCTACCTGGAGTTCATTATTTTTTAACATGCTCAGCTATCAAAACTTTGGGGCCCAGTCCCTGGACCCATTATGTACCTCTGTAATCTTTTGACTAGCTCCCACAGGATGGGTGTGGAGTGACTACCGCCCACAGGATGGGTATGGTATGCCTACCGTCCAGAGGATGGGTATGGTGTGACTATCTCCCACAAGATGGGTATGGGGTGCATAATAAACATGTTGAACTAACTTGTGGATGATGAACGCTCTGGTCGTCTATCAACGTCAAAAACAGACAATAGTTTTGTAAAAGTGTGAAAATCTTCGTCAGAAGATCCAGGACATCCCAAGCCCTCTGTGAATTACATATGGCTCGTGTCAAAGCATTTTCAATGGAAATTTGTGCCCCACTTGTTGACGCAGGAACAGAAAAACTATTTTCTAGCCATAAGAACAACAACATGGAGGTTGTTCCAGACCCTTTCTACTCCCTGGATCTAGCCTCCCTATGATTTCTTTCACTTTCCCAATATAAAAAGGACACTCAAAGACCAGCGTTTTAATAAAATATAGGAGATTCACGCAGACTCACAGACAGTACTTGACGCTGACAGGAGAGAAAAAGTTCCAGAAATGTTCCATAAAGTGGAAGAGGTACCGGGATCACGTTTATAGTCTCCCAGGAAGAGTACTTAGCGAGAGAGACCCTCAACTACGTTATTAATTATGTCTATATACTTTTTTACTTGGCATTTTGGAAACTTTTTGAGAGCACTTCACAAAATGTTGCATTTTATCAAGGATTGTCGTCGGAAGTGAGTTGTTGTCCACGACAACTGATGTCAACTGACAACTACGAACATTTCTACTGCAGAAATATAATGTATGACAAGAATGGAACTCATTTATCTAGGACAAGTGAAGGGGGGAGGGAGGTCTCTGGTTCAGGGGAGGGTGTTGTTTGCTCTTTAAATTAAAAATATGGAATGGGTCTTAGTAGAGGAAAATGGATTGTGGAAATATTAATTTAGGCTCTAATGTCATGAATTAAAGAAATAAAAATAGAGTAACATTGGGTAGAGACAGAATCTATTTGGGTAGAATTTCTGGAAGGACAAGGAAAGTAAGTTTAGGTGCAGCATACCGATCTTCAAGCTAAGACACAGACAAAAGGAGGCGTCCTGGGAATAAAATTAAGGCTAAAATTGTAGAGGATTTTAACATTAGCTCGATCGCTAGCGCACTCAGCTCACACACTGAGGTCTGGAGATGGAATCTCCTCCGGTACGGCTGGAAAACATTAGGGACGTGTTTCCATAAGACACCTGCTGTCTCTGTCTCTGTTCACCCATCAGTTTAAAATGGGTACCTGGGTGTTAGTCGACTGGTGTGAGTCGCATCCTGGGACAAAACTGACCTAATTTGCCCGAAATGTTCAGCATAACAAGCGGCTTTCTATATAATAGTATGTCACTGATGTCAGCTATGGTCTGTATACCTTGTACATGTACTTGTAGTAAATAACGATATTATTATTATATTATATTATTAACTGGTCATGTTAGGTAAGACATATGCAACAGTTAGGTATCTTCATATAAAACGTTTCGCCTACACAGTAGGCTTCTTCAGTCGAGTACAGAAAAGTTGGTAGAAGCAGAAGAGATGTGAAAACGATGTAATCAGTCCATCAGCCTTGAAGACGTAGTTTTGAGGTTGTCAGTCTGGAGAAGACTACTTGTTCCATAGTGAAGTTGTAGTGACAGTTCGGATCCTTATATAGTGCCAGAAGGTCAGATGTAGGCCACTAGTAGAAGCAAGAATATATTCATTGAGAGGTCACGTCTCTATCAAATCCAACCCTCCAACTTCTACGAGTGAGAATGGTTGGGTTTGAGAGGAACGTGACCTCTCGGTGCTTACATTCTTTCTTCTACTAGTGTCCTACATCTCACCTCCTGACAGAATATAAGGCTCCATACTGCCGCTTCAAGTTCACTAAGGTGTTTGTTCACTAAGCCTAGATAGAAGGTGTTCGTTTCCGAAGCCTTGATAGGTGTTCATTTCCTAAGCCTTAATAGAAGGTGTTCCTTTCCTTAGCCTTGACAGAAGGTGTTCGTTCCCTAAGCCTTGATCGAAGGTGTTCCTTTCCTAAGCCATAATAGAAGGTGTTCGTTCCCTAATCCTTCATAGAAGGTGTTCGTTTCCAAAGCCTTGATAGAGGGTGTTCCTTCACTTAGCCTTAACAGAAGGTGTTCCTTCCCTAAGCCTTAATAGAAGCTGCTGTTCGTTCCCTAAGCCATGATAGAGAGTGTTCATTCCCTAAGCCTTGATAGAAGGTGTTCGTTCATTAATCCTTGATAGAAGGTGTTCGTTTCCAAAGCCTTGATAGAGAGTGTTCGTTCCCTAAGCATTGATACAAGGTGTTCGTCCCCTAAGACTTGAATGAAAGTAGTTATCAACTGAGAATGAAGGCTAGGCATGTAGACAGACATATTTACTGGAGGTGGAAGGGGGAAGTATCAGCTAGACATGGTGTTGCTTGTAGGAAGTGCCACCTGGAGGTGGTGTTCCTTGTGGGAAGTGTTACCTGTAGGTGGTGTTCCTTGTGGGAAGTACCACCTGGAGGTGGTGTTTCTTGTGGGAAGTGTCACCTGGAGGTGGTGTTCCTTGTGGGAAGTGTCACCTGGAGGTGGTGGTGTTTGTGGGAAGTACCACCTGGATGTGGTGTTACTTGTGGGAAGTGTCACCTGGAGGAGGTGTTAGTTGTGGGAAGTGCCACCTGGAGGTGGTCTTCCTTGTGGGAAGTGCCACCTGGAGGTGGTGGCGTTTGTGGGAAGTACCACCTGTAGGTGGTGTTACTTGAGGGAAGTGTTACATGGAGAGGGTGTTGCTTGTGGGAAGTGCCACCTGGAGGTGGTGTTCCTTGTGAGAAGTAAAACGTGTAGGTGGTGTTACTTGTGGGAAGTGCCACCTGGAGGTGGTGTTCCTTGTGGAAAGTGCCACCTGGAGGTGGTGGTGTTTGTGGCAAGTACCACCTGGAGGTGGTGTTACTTCTGGGAAGAGTCACCTGGAGATGGTATTGCTTGTGGGAAGTACCACCTGGAGGTGGTGTTGCTTGTGGGAAGTGTCACCTGGAGGTGGTGTTGCTTGTGGGAAGTGTCACCTGGAGGTGGTATTGCTTGTAGGAAGTGCTACTTGGAGGAGGTGTTGTTTGTGGGAAGTGCTACATGGAGGTGGTGTTGCTTGTGGGAAGTGCCACCTGGAGGTGGTGTTGCTTGTGGGAAGTGTCACCTGGAGATGGTATTGCTTGTAGGAAGTGCTACTTGGAGGTGTTGTTTGTGGGAAGTGCTACATGGAGGTGGTGTTGCTTGTGGGAAGTGCCACCTGGAGGTGGTGTTGTTGTAGGAAGTGCTACCTGGGGTGGTGGAGTTTGTGGGAAAAACCACCTGTAGGAGGTGTTATTGTGGGAAGTGTCACCTGGAGATAGTGTTGCTTGTGGGAAGTGCCACCTGGATGTGGTGTTGCTTTAGGGAAGTGCCACCTGGAGGTGGTGTTGCTTGTGGGAAGTGCCAACTGGAGGAAGTGTTGCTTGTGGGAAGTGCCACTTGGAGGTTGTGTTGCTTGTGGTAAGTGCCACCTGGACGTGGTGTTGCTTGTGGTAAGTGCCAACTGGAGGTGGTGTTGCTTGTGGGAAGTGCCACCTGGAGGTGATGTTGCTTGTGGGAAGTGCCACCTGGAGGTGGTATTGCTTGTAGGAAGTGCTACCTGGAGGAGGTGTTGCTTGTGGGAAGTGCCACATGGAGGTGGTGTTGCTTGTGGGAAGTGCCACATGGAGGTGGTGTTGCTTGTGGGAAGTGGCACATGGAGTTGGTGATCCTTGTGGGAAGTGCCACATGGAGGTGGTGTTGTTTATGGGAAGTACAACATGGAGGGGGTGTTGCTTGTGGGAAGTGCCACCTGCAGGTGGTGTTGCTTGTGGGAAGTGCCACCTGCAGGTGGTGTTGCTTGTGGGAAGTGCCACCTGGAGGTGGTGTTGCTTGTGGGAATTACCACCCTGAGTTGGTGTTGCTTGTGGAAAGTGCCACCTGGAGGTGGTGTTGCTTGTGAGAAGTGCCACCTGGAGGTGGTGTTGCTTGTGGGAAGTGCCTCCTGGAGGTGGTATTGCTTGTGGGAAGTGCCACCTGGAGGTGGTGTTGCTTGTGGGAAGTGCCACCTGGAGGTGGTGTTGCTTGCAGGAAGTGCCACCTGGAGGTGGTGTTGCTTGAGGGAAGTGCCACATAGAGGTGGTGTTGCTTGTGGGAAGTGTCACCTGGAGATGGTGTTGCTTTTGGGAAGTGTCACCTGGAGATGGTGTTGCTTTTGGGAAGTGTCACCTGGAGGTGGAGTTGCTTGAGGGAAGTGCCACCTGGAGGTGGTGTTGCTTCAGGGAAGTGGTGTTGCTTCAGGGAAGTGGTGTTACTTGTGGGAAGTGTCACCAGGAGATGCTGTTGCTTGTGGGAAGTGTCACCTGGAGATGGTGTTGCTTGTTGGAAGTGCAGCCTAGAGGTGGTGTTGCTTGTGGGAAGTGCCACCTGGAGATGGTGATGCTTGTAGAAAGTACCACCTGGATGTGGCGTTGCTTGTGGGAAGTGCAACCTTGAGATTGTGTTGCTTATGGGAAGTACCGCCTCGAAGTGGTGTTGCTTGCGGGAAGTGCCACATGGAGGTGGTGTTGTTTGTGGGAAGTGCCGCCTGAAGGTGGTGTTAATTTTGGGAAGTACCACATAGAGGTGGTGTTGCTTGTGGGAACTGCTACCTCGAGGGTGCCACAAGGAGGTGGTGTTGCTTTTGGGAAGTGCCACGTGGAGGTGGTGTTGCTTGTGGGAAGTGCCACGTGGAGGTTGTGTTGCTTGTGGGAAGTGCCAACTGGAGGTGGTGTTGCTTGTGGGAAGTGCCACGTGGAGGTGGTGTTGCTTGTGGGAAGCGCCACGTGGAAGTGGTGTTGCTTGTGGGAAGTAACACCTGGAGGTGGTGTTGCTTGTGGGAAGTGCCACCTGGAGGTGGTGTTCCTTGTGGAAAGTGCCACCTGGAGGTGGTGGTGTTTGTGGCAAGTACCACCTGGAGGTGGTGTTACTTGTGGGAAGTGTCACCTAGAGATGGTGTTGCTTGTGGGAAGTGCTACCTGGAGGTGGTGTTGCTTGTGGGAAGTGTCACCTGGAGGTGGTGTTGCTTGTGGGAAGTGTCACCTGGAGGTGGTATTGCTTGTAGGAAGTGCTACCTGGAGGAGGTGTTGTTTGTGGGAAGTGCTACATGGAGGTGGTGTTGCTTGTGGGAAGTGCCACCTGGAGGTGGTGTTGCTTGTGGGAAGTGTCACCTGGAGGTGGTATTGCTTGTAGGAAGTGCTACTTGGAGGAGGTGTTGTTTGTGGGAAGTGCTACATGAAGGTGGTGTTGCTTGTGGGAAGTGCCACCTGGAGGTGGTGTTGCTGTAGGAAGTGCTACCTGGGGTGGTGGAGTTTGTGGGAAAAACCACCTGTAGGAGGTGTTACTTGTGGGAAGTGTCACCTGGAGATGGTGTTGCTTGTGGGAAGTGCCACCTGGATGTGGTGTTTCTTTTGGGAAGTGCCACCTGGAGGTGGTGTTGCTTGTGGGAAGTGCCAACTGGAGGAGGTGTTGCTTGTGGGAAGTGCCACTTGGAGGTTGTGTTGCTTGTGGTAAGTGCCACCTGGACGTGGTGTTGTTTGTGGGAAGTGCCAACTGGAGGTGGTGTTGCTTGTGGGAAGTGCCACATGAAGGTGATGTTGCTTGTGGGAAGTGCCACCTGGAGGTGGTATTGCTTGTAGGAAGTGCTACCTGGAGGAGGTGTTGCTTGTGGGAAGTGCTACTGGAGGTGGTTGTTGCTTGTGGGAAGTGCCACATGGAGTGGTGGGGTGTGGTGGGAAGTGCCACATGGAGGTGGTGTTGTTTGTGGGAAGTGGCACATGGAGGTGGTGTTGTTTATGGGAAGTACAACATGGAGGGGGTGTTGCTTGTGGGAAGTGCCACCTGCAGGTGGTGTTGCTTGTGGGAAGTGCCACCAGGAGGTGGTGTTGCTTGTGGGAATTACCACCCTGAGGTGGTGTTGCTTGTGGAAAGTGCCACCTAGAGGTGGTATTGCTTGTGGGAAGTGCCACCCGGAGGTGGTGTCGCTTGTGGGAAGTGCCACCTGGAGGTGGTGTTGCTTGCAGGAAGTGCCACCTGGAGGTGGTGTTTGCTTGAGGGAAGTGCCACATAGAAGTGGTGTTGCTTGTGGGGAAATGTCACCTGGAGATGGTGTTGCTTTTGGGAAGTGTCACCTGGAGATGGTGTTGCTTTTGGGAAGTGTCACCCGGAGATGGTGTTTTCTTTTGGAAGTGTCACCTGGAGGTGGAGTTGCTTGAGGGAAGTGCCCTGGAGGTGGTGTTGCTTCAGGGAAGTGGTGTTGCTTCAGGGAAGTGGTTTTTACTTGTGGGAAGTGTCAAACCCGAGATGCTGTTGCTTGTGGGAAGTGTCACCCGGAGATGGTTTGCTTGTTGAAGTGCAGCCCAGAGGTGGTGTTGCTTGTGGGAAGTGCCACCTGGAGATGGTGTTGCTTGTAGAAAGTGCCACTGGGTGTGGCGTTGCTGTGGGAAGTGCAACCCTTGAGATTGTGTTGCTTATGGAAGTACCGCCTCGAAGTGGTGTTGCTTGCGGGGAAATGCCACATGGAGGAGGTGTTGTTTGTGGGAAGTGCCGCCTGAAGGTGGTGTTAATTTTGGGAAGTACCACATGGAGGTGGTGTTGCTTTTGGGAACTGCTACCTGGAGGGTGCCACAAGGAGGTGGTGTTGCTTTTGGGAAGTGCCACGTGGAGGTGGTGTTGTTTGTGGGAAGTGCCGCCTGAAGGTGGTGTTAATTTTGGGAAGTGCCACATGGAGGTGGTGTTGTTTGTGAGAAGTGCCGCCTGAAGGTGGTGTTAATTTTGGGAAGTACCACATGGAGGTGGTGTTGCTTGTGGGAACTGCTACCTCGAGGGTGCCACAAGGAGGTGGTGTTGCTTTTGAGAAGTGCCACGTGGAGGTTGTGTTGCTTGTGGGAAGTGCCAACTGGAGGTGGTGTTGCTTGTGGGAAGTGCCACGTGGAGGTGGTGTTGCTTGTGGGAAGCGCCACTTGGAGGTGGTGTTGCTTGTGGGAAGTGCCACCTGGAGGTTGTGTTGCTTGTGGGAAGTGCCACCTGGTGGTGGTTTTGCTTGTGGGAAGTGCCACTTGGAGGTGGTGTTGTTTGTGGGAAGTGCCACTTGGAGATGGTGTTGCTTGTGTGAAGTACCACTTGGAGGTGGTGTTGCTTGTGGGAAGTACCACTTGGAGGTTGTGTTGCTTGTGGAAGTTCCTCCTGTATGTGGTATTGCTTGTGGGAAGTACCATTTGGAGGTGGTGTTGCTTGTGGGAAGTTCCGCCGCAAGGTGGTGTTACTTTTGGGAAGTACCACCTGGAGGTGGTGTTGCTTGTGGGAACTGTCACCTGGAGGAGGTTTTGGTTTTAGGAAGTGCCACCTGGAGGTGATATTGCTTGTGGGAACTGCTACCAAGAGGTTGTGCTTTTGTGGGAAGTGCCAACTGGAGGTGGAGTTGCTTGTGGGAAGTGCCACCTGGAGGAGGTTTTGGTTTTAGGAAGTGCCACCTGGAGGTGTTATTGCTTGTGGGAACTGCTACCAAGAGGTTGTGTTTTTGTGGGAAGTGCCATCTGGAGGTGGTGTTGCTTGTGGGAAGTGCCACCTGGAGGAGGTTTTGGTTTTAGGAAGTGCCACCTGGAGGTGGTATTGCTTGTGGGAACTGCTACCAAGAGGTTGTGTTTTTGTGGGAAGTGCCAACTGGAGGTGAAGTTGCTTGTGGGAAGTGCCACCTGGAGGAGGTTTTGGTTTTAGGAAGTGGGCCCCTGGAGGTGGCATTGCTTGTGGAAACGTTATCCCTTGGGGTGTTGCTTGGGGAAAGGCCCCCCGGGTGGTGTTGCTTGGGGGGAAGTCCCAAAGGGGGAGGGGGGGTTTTTTGCTTGGGGAAAGGGCCACAGGAAGGTGGGGTCGGGGAAAGGGGAAATTGGGAAAGTTGGTGCTTTTTGGGAAGTGCCCCCTTGGGTTTTTTGGTTTTCCCTTGTGGGAAAAGGGGTCACCGGGAAAGGTGGTTTTGCTTGGGGAAGTCCACCTGGTTTTTGGTTTTAGCTTTGGAAGGGCCATTGGGGGGGGTTGGCTTGGGGAATCCCCCCTGGGGGTGGGTTGTTTGGGGGGGGCGGGGCCACCTGGAGGGGGGTTGCTGGGGAAGTCCACCGGGGAGGGGGGTTTGCTTGGGGGGAAATTTCCCCCTTGAGGGTGGTGTTTTTTGGGGAAATTTTTCCCCTTTTCCCGTTTTTTAGCTTCCCGAGGGAAGGCCCTTGGAGGGGGTGTTCCCTTTTTTGGAAGTGAAATTTGGGGGGTTGGGGCCCGGGGTGGAGTGCATTAAAGGTGGTGTTGTTGTTCCGGGGGCCCCCTTGGGGGGTTTGGGTTTGTGGAAGTCCACGGGAAAGGGTTTGTTGCTTTTGGGAATTTAAAACCGGGAGGGGGGGTTTTTCTTGGGGAAGTGTCCCCGGGAGGGGTTTTGCTTTTGGGAAAGTCCATCGGGGGGGTTTCCCTGGGGGAAGTAAATTGGGAAATTGATGTTGCTTTTTGGGTTCCCACCTGGGGGTGGGGTGTTTTTTGGGAAAAGTCCACCGGGGGGTTTTGTGTTGTTGGGAAGTGCCACCTGGAGGGGGGTGTTTTTGGGTAAAAATTCCACCTGGAGGGGGTGTTCCTTGTAAAAAATCCCCCTTTGGAGGTGGTGTTTTTTTTGGGGGAATTTTCCCCCAGGGGGGCGGAAGTGTTTTTCTTGAAATTTTTTTTAATTGAAACCGGAGGGGGGTTTCCAATAAAATAAATTTAAAAATGGTTTATTTTGGGGGCCCCAGGAAAATTTTACTTAAATTTTGGAATTAAAACGTTGTTTTTCAAAATTTTAAATCCCAGCTCCTTTGTTATTAATCATTTTAAGTTTTCCTTTTGGTTTTATGAAAAAATTGGTTTTTGGGGGAATCACCCTGTTTTTTTAAAACAGTATGTTATTTTTTTCGGTTTTATGTTTAAACAAAGAAAATTTTAAATGTTGTCATCAGTGTTTATTTTTTTTAAAACAAAAAATGTTTTCTGTTATTTTTGAATCACCCGGTTTTGTTTAAACAAATGCACTTTTTATTTTAAAAATATCATGTTTATTTTAACGTGCTTGTTTTGTTAAAATCATCATTTTTAAAGTTAACGATGCTATGTTATGTTGAATTCATCAGGGGTTTATTTTAAACGATGCTATTTTTTTGGGTTAAATCATGTTTTTTTAATGTTAACGAGGGTTGTTTTTAAAATCTTTCATTTGTTTATGTTTAACGAGGGCTACTTTTTAGGGTTTAATTTTCATGTTTTATTAAGGGGGATGCTAGTTATGTTGAATCATAAGGGTTTATGAAAACGATGTACTTTTAAATGTTAATCTTTCAGTTTTTAGATTAACGATGCTCCCTTTTTATGTTGAATCATCGGGTTTTTTGATTAACGATGCTATGTTATTTTTAAATCATAGTGTTTATATTAACGAGCACTTTTATGTTTAATCATCAGTGAAAAATTTTAAACGATGCTACTTTATTTTTAAATTCATCAGGTTTTGTTTAAAACGATCCCACTTTTTATTTTTTAATTTTCATGTTTATGATTAACGATGCACTGTTTTTTGGGGGGAACCCTCGGTTTTAATTTTTAACGATGCAACGTTATGTTGTCACCCGTTTTTTTTGCCCCACTTGCCTATGTTTGTTGGGGACTGGAATTTTTGTAGCTTGTATTATATGGCCCGGGGTATTAATATCCTCGTCCATTGTTGTGCTTGTTAAATACTGAACAGCGTAGTATTACCGTGGGGATTAACTGCGTAGCAAATTCCCAAAACGTTCCCTATTACCAGGGGGGTATTACCCGCTTTAGCTTTTTACCAGCGTAATATTTCTGCATAGCTATTCCCAGCAAGCTGTTACCACTTGCTATTCCCAAGTAGCGGGTTCCCACGTAGTAAAAACCACGAAAGCGGTTATAGGTGGCTTTTTACCAGCGAAACTGTCATTTAAATTTTACGCCATGAAAGGGTACTATCTACTAAATTTTTTCATGTCCCCAAAACCCGGTTATGCATGCCCAAACCTCCCCAACATGATATAGACATAATGACGAACTGCAACTTTCCCTCAGTATTCCTGGGGGGGAATGTCCCAAAAAAATTTTAAAATCAATAAAAGTGAAAAACAAAATCATTAACGGGTCTAAAGCACGTAATATAACCCCATAAAAATTACGTGGGATGAAGTGTTTTTGATTCATCATCAAGCCGAAAAACAGGGACATTTTCCCCTTCAAAAAAACTGCCCCAAAAGAGGGTAATGTTCACTGGGAATCTTTTAAACCCAAAAAGGGCGGAAAGTTTAGAGCAGGAAAATAAGAGCAGCATCCCAAGCCACTTATATGCATGCATTAGGGGCTGGTTAAAAAATTAAAATTAAGTTTAAATAAGCTGATGAAATCAGTGAAAAGGAAAATTATTTTAAACAGATAACTAAAAAAATTACAAAAAAAGTATTAAAAAGACAGGCCCTAGGGGTTGCTTTGATTGTTTATAGAATGGAGTTTTTCTGTTGGTTGTTTTAAAAAAATAACAAAAGTTTTTTTAAAACATTTGTGTGATATAATTGGGAACCTTTTTAGGAAAACCCAATTTATTTTGGGTTTTTTTAATTCAGTTTTTTTTTGGTTTTGAGGGGAGTAATTTGAATTTTTGAGAAGAGACTTAAAATTTATAAAAAGGTTGTTTTTTTTATTTTAAGGTAATAAATTTCCCCTTTTTTTGGGGGCCCTTTTTAGGTGCTTGATTTTTTGCAAAAGCGTAAAGAGGGAAACACGAACCCCAAAGAGGATCGTCCTTTTTGTTAGGGTCGTGTTCTTTGAGGTTGGAAAGGAGATGTTTGAGGGGGGGGGTTAATTTTCAGATTAAGTGTTCTTGTATGTTAAGTGCAATTTTAAGTAGGAATTTTGTATGGTAATTGGAGGGTTTTTTGAATATTGGGGGGAGTGTGCTTGTGTTAGTGGGAATTGTTACATTCTAACGCAGCCTTTTTTTTGGGTAATTAGGGGTCGGAGATGGTTAGGGGGTTGGGGGGGGGGGGGGGGGGGTTGGGCCCCCATGCACAAATTCCAAGTAGAAAAGGGGTAAAAAGAGAGTGATAAAGGCCAGGGGGCTGACTGGGGGAAACATAGTCCCTATCTCGATAGAAATCCTCCCGGTTTTGGGAAAAATTTCTAAAAATTTGTTGTATTTTGTATGAAATTTGAGTTATTATCGGGTGGTTTCCCTAAAAATTTTTCCCTCTTTTAAGCTTTGTGATAGGGGACCCTTTAAATCGTTATGTTAAGGGGTTAAAATCTTAGCTCTGTTACCAAACTGAAGAAATAGGTTTTGTCAATGTTTAGGAAAGTTTGTTAGTCCTAAACCAGGTAGATTTTTTCCCTGTAGTTCGGGATTACAAAATTGGTAGCGTGACTGGGCTCGGGTGGAGAAACTATGTAGTTAAACTGCAAAAAAATGTGGGTTTGAGTAATTTGGAAACATTTGGGAGGTCATTTTTTGTATAGGAGAAAGAGAAGAGGGCCAAGGACACTTCCCCCGTGGCACCAACTGTAAAATTTGGGTTTTGCGGAAGAAACTTTTCCCCATTTGTACAATTTGGCTTCTGTTGGGGTGGGGTTTTGACTTTAAAGGGAGTTGAGGGGGTGCCCCCTTAAAACCATAGTTTGACAATTTTTTCGGGACAAAATCCCTGGTCAACTGTATAAAAAACTTTTCGTAATAATGAAGATCCCCAGGGACTTCTTTTTTTTCTATTGCAGTGTATATTGTTCTGCATGTGAAAAGCATCATTAGTATTTTTTTAGGCCCCGAATCCAAATTTGGGAGGGGTTGAGGAAAATTTTTGGGGAATGAGGGAGGAGTAAAATTCGTTTTTTGAATTTTTTTCGAAGATTTTTGAGGGGAGGGTGAAAAATTTGGGTATTGGCCTTTGTTATTTAACCTCTGTTTTTGGGCTCCTCCTTTATGGGCGGGGGGGACCCTTGCTTTTTGAGAACGTAGGGGGGTGGGGGTTTAATGGATTTGGGTTTTTGAGTGTTGCAATGATTGGTGATTAGTTTCTTGTTACGCTTTTTTTTATATAAAGGGGGGTTTAAAGGGATTAAAAAACTCCTGCCTTCGGGTTTTTAGCCGGGTTTATAATAAGGGAGACCTTTTGTAAAGGGGTTTGCGGGGGGTAGGGGAAAAGTGTTTTGGGGGGGGTTTCCAGTGAAGGTTTGTCTTTTTTTGGGGGTAAATTTAGCTTTTTGGGGTTTTATTGGAAAAGGGTTTTTACCTTAGGGAGAAGAAACATTGAGTCCCGTTTTCTGGGGTTTTGTTGGTGGGAAAATTTGGGGGTTTATTTTGATTTTGTTTAAATTTTTTTTCGCTAAAGTCCCCTGTATCTTTTTTGTTCCCCGGGAAATTTTTGATAGGGGTTTTTAGGTTTTTTTTTAATCACCTCGTAATTTTGGTAATTGTTTATAATACAATTTTTTTGCCCTTCTTATCAGGCCCGGGTTTTGGGGTTGACGAGTTTAAAGTTTTGTTTGGGCTCTGGTTTTTGTGACCCTTCCGTCGTTTTTTAAATCGGGGTTTTGTATTTATTATTTTAGAATTTCTGGGTGTTTTGCCAGGGACTTGTTCAGTCTCTTTGCTGGGCATTTTTAGTTTTTTTTTGGGGAGTGTTGTTATAAAAAGGGATTGGGTCCCCTTTTTTGAAAATTATTAAAAAAATTTGCAATATCTGTATAGGGTTTCTAGCCCGTGTGCCAGTCAATTTTTGTTAATGCTTTTTGTGAATTTTTTAATGGGTTCCTCTTGTGAAATTTTTGAAGGGGATTTAGTTGGTCTTGGGGGGATTTTACCAAGAGTTTTTATGAGGGAAATGGGTAGGGTCTGTGGTAAATTTTCTGAATTAGGCCGGGTTTTAAAAAGGGGGTTTTTGGTGTTTCCCGTGTGGAAAATAGGAAAAAAACTGTTCTGTTTAAATTTGTAGGTTTTTTTTTTACTGTTGGTAGAAAAATTGGGAGTTTCTCATTTGTTTGTTTAATTTTAGTAACGTTGGGGGCTTGGGGCTTGGGAATTTTAATTTAAGTCACCCGAGAGTAGAAGGATCTTTGTTCATTTCGTGCATCAGTTATTCCAAATTCCTAGGTTTTGGGGCTAAATTGGGTTTAAAGTTGATTGTTAAAATTTTTTAGATGTTTTCCCTGTGAGAGGTTTTTTGAGGGAAATTTTGGTTGAAAATTTTGCTATTATATATTTTCCCCCCTTTTTATCCCCTTTTGCCAAATATTTGTACAAATTTTAGTTTTGGGCTGAGTAGGGAATTGCTGTGCCCCCCCTTGTTGGTCTGGCCTACAGTTGGTATGGGCTGTGTAAAACCCGGAATTTTGGCCCAAATTTAAAACCCTCTTATATCAGGCTTTGTAGCCCCTTTCCCGGGGTAATGAAGGGCATATTTCATGCAAGTAAATTTTGGGAATCAAAGGGGGCATATTTAAAGCTTGGGTTAAAAATCTAATTGTAGTTAAAAAATAGTTTGTTGTTGTTTGGGTCTGGGGAAGTGCCTTTGATTGTTTTGCTGTGTGTAAATTTAAATAAAATGATTTAATATTTAAGTCATTAAATAAGATTTCCGGGTCAATGTTTTTAATTAAAAAGATTTTAGTGAATTATAGTTAGAATTAAGTAAAAATATAAAATAAAAATTCAAACTAAAAAATTTGCACCTGAATTATTTTAAAAAATGTAAAAAATTTAAAGAGCTAAGGTTTTTTTTAAAAACTAAAATTTAAAAGGGGACAATATAAAGGGACTAAAAAAATTTGTGGGGAACAAATAAATTTATGATCCAAAAAATAAGCTTGGGGCTATGATAGGAGGTTTGTACTTTAAAGAATTTTTTTAAAGTTAGAAAAAATTTAAAATAAAAATTTTATATAAAAGGGGCTAATATAAGTTGGGTGAAACATAAAGTGGGAATCAAAAAAATTAGCTTTGGGTATAAGGCAAAATAGTGAACTTATTAACTTTAGCCCCCTGGAAAAGCACCTTGATTTGTTTTTCAATTTTCGAAAATATGACTAAGGTTTTTTAAGGGAAAAAAAAGGGCAAAAAAATATATTTGGGGCAAAAATTGAAGGGAATGGTAAACAAATTTTAAAAGGGAAAATAGTCACTATTAAATAATATTGGTTTTTGGAGTAAGATCCCGATTTTAATATTAAATAATTGAGCAGTTTATTTCCAAAAAAAAAAAAAGAGGTAGTTGGGCTAAACTAGCAAAAGATATTTTTGGTCCTTTTCAAAAAAGTTTAAATTTGGAAAATTTCCAAAATTTCAACCCCCCAAAAAAAAGGGGGCTAAAAAAACAAGTAGGGGGAAAAAAAAAATTAAAAGGGGGAAAGGGAAAACAAAGATTAATGGTAATGTCCTGGGGTTTAATATGATGAAGAGGTAGACCCGGTACAAAAGGGTAATAAAAGGGTTTGGGGTTTAATACCAAAATTGAAAAAATTTTGGGAACAAAATGTTTGGGAAGTATAAAATAATGTTTAATGTACAAAAAAAAATTTACTGGGGGGTAAATTGGTGTTTTAAAAAAATTTTTGTAATAATAATGTTACAAAAAAGGAAAAGTAATGTTTTTTTTCATTCAAAATTTTCACGGAATTATCCCAGAGGTTATATGGCATACAAGGTAATTAAGAGTACTCTAAGATATAATTGGGTTTTTAAAAAAGGGGAAAAGGGAATTTGACAAGTAATGGTTTTTAAATGTCAAAAAGTTAAGAGTAATTTTAAATTATAGTAAAAAATGATAAAATTTTTAATTTTAAGGTAATAACAATTGATAGATTTAAAAAAAAAATTTAGGAAATAATATGGACAAGAAAGTTTTAATTCAGCAATGTTTAAGCAAACAAAAGTAAATAAAAAAATTAAAATAAGGTTACTTATGCTTCCCAGTAAAAAACACAAAAGAAAGGGATTTTATTATTTAAATAATAAAAATTGAAAAATGGGAAAATTTTTAACAAAAAATTTGGGGCAAAACATTACCACTAGTAGGTTTTAAATTTGGAAAAATTGTTTTGTTTTTCTCTAAAAATTAGTAAACCCTGAAAATCGTGATAGACATTCCGTTCGTTTATTGTGTACAGTTACCTTTCATTTGTTTTTTTTAACAAGAATTTTTTCCCCTCCCCCTGTGAAAACATTGGTGAATTGTCATTATTCTCCCGCTTAAGTTTTCTGACCTAAAAGGGGGTTCTGACGTTTTTTGGTAAGACACCGTTTATGGTTTCCTCTTTCTTTTCTTTAATAGAAGCCCCAAAAATTAATCTTTTTTCCTGTCATGGGGAAGGGTCTAAGCCTAACACTTTTTTACCCTGGGATCCAGTAACCTGGCTTCTTTTTTTTTCAGACCCAGGGACAATAAACTTGTTTGGTTTCCCTTTTTGGGTCTGCAGAGTAATTTTCTTTTTTTACTGGTTTAAAATATTACTGCGTCGAAAAATTTTTCTTTTTCAGTTTTATCTTCTTTGGGGAGCCCAAAAATATCACTGAAATTTGGGTTTTCTAAGTTGTTTTTTCCTTCTTTTACTGCCCTTTTTCAACCCTTTGGGTTTTAAAAGAAATTTTTTGTTTGGGGAAGGCTATCTATGATGGGCTTGGGTGGTCTTTCCACAGTTTTCATTCCCCGGTGTTTAAAAATTTTGTTCCAAGGGCTGGGATTTTTTTCTCGAATTGGGGCCCTCCTGGGTCTTGTTTTTTTACGTCTCTCGAAGATTCCCTATTTTTATTAAATAAGTTGGGGATGTATGGGCTTTAGGGGTTTTGGATCGTTGGGCATACCTGAGAGGGTTCTTGGGAGGGTTTAAACCGGGGGAAAGAGGGGAGGTGGCTGGGGGCGCCGTTTTTGTTATTGTTGTGGTGGGCCCCCTTGAGGGTGGGAGGGGGGTTGCTGGGGGCCCCGTTTTTCCGGGGACACTTGTTTTAATAGTTTTTATTTTTCGGTGTTTTTTTGTGGGCCCTTTGGGGCTTTTTCCCCCTTTGGGTTGCGCCTCATAATACTACAGGGAAATTTTTTAGTTAAGAAGGGAAAAAGGGAAATTTACAAGTTTTGGGTTACGTTGTTCGGCTGGGAGCGGGGGGTTGCTTTGGGGTTTTTTGGGCAGCTTCCTTTTATCTCTATTATGTTCGATTTTTTAGGGTTTTACTGGGTTTGGGAATTTTTTGTCATTCTGGGTGCTCCCTTGGGTTTTTTGCAGTTTTGCATGTTAAATGGTTTACATAGGAGCAATTGGGACCCCCGGTTTGTTGGAGAAAGTAAAGGGGTTGGGGGTTTGCTGCTGCCGCTGCCGTGCCCCTATGCCCGTAAAAAATTTTTCTGTATTTATTTCCCCTAAATTTAAATTTTTTTTCCCCTTTCCCCTTTAAAAACCTCAACAAGATGGAAACATGAATCAAACATAATTTTAACCTGATTTTCTGGCAACCTCAGCATTTAAAATATGCATGGGGAAAAATTTGTTTTCATTCCATTTTATTCATCAGAGCAAGTTAACAATCAAAAGTGCCCCCAAAAAAAAATTTAACAACAAGCCTGGGGCTAGAGGCAAAATGTGTTTTTTTTAGCTTTAGGGATGGTTCCCAAAATGTAAACATGGAAAAGAGGGGGTGTCAAAAATATCAACACATACAAAGGGAAAGGGGTCAAAATATCAAAAACACGTGAAGGAGGTTTTTCAGCAAATTAAAAAACACGAACGGAAGTACCAACACATTAACACACATGAAGGGAGGTGTCAACATATCAAAACACGTGAAGGGAAGTGTCAACATGTAAACACAAACGAAGGGAGGTGTCAACATATCAAAACACGTGAAGGGAAGTGTCAACATGTAAACACACACGAAGAAAAGTGTCAACATATCAAAACACGTGAAGGGAAGTGTCAACATGTAAACACACACGAAGGGAGGTGTCAACATATCAAAACACGTGAAGGGAAGTGTCAACATGTAAACACACACGAAGGAAAGTGTCAACATATCGACATGCATGGAGAGAGGTGTGATCATAGCATCAACATGCATACGGGGATAACATCAAGATGCAAGAGAGCACGAGGCAGCCGGCCACCACCATGCATCATGAAGTTCTACCAAGGAAATGTTACATAAATGATGGTGCGAGGGCAGCCATTGCTGTTGCAGTCACAGCCTCCAGAATAACAAACTCGAGTGTATAAAAGAATATTTATGTTCCAGGGCCTTGCCACACCTGGTATATGTACATAAAACCTTCTTTTACCTCATTTAAGTTATTCAAAAAAAAGTTTATGACACAATATTTATAAAAAATTCCTAAAAAAAAAAATATCAATAGAGTTATCATTCTCTGTATAAATGTTTAAAGGCACAAAATTTCCATTTAGCACTCTGCTTAAGAGAGGTTTTGCAAAATAGGCATCTCAATAACACTATGTAATCGTATTTGATTTATAAGTTATAATGTAAATAAGAATTACTTTAGATCTATGACTTTTTAACTGAAAGGTTTATGCATGGAATATTATAACTGAAATAAATGAAAGAAATGCACAGACAACTTTAAAAAAAATTATTAATAAGTTGAATACATCTTATGCTTCATGTTATGCTTCATGTTATGCTTCATGTTATGCTTCATGTTATACTTCATGTTATGCTTCATGTTATGCTTCATGTTAGCTTCATGTTATGCTTCATGTTATGCTTCATGTTATGCTTCATGTTATGCTTCATCTTATGCTTCATGTTATGCTTCATGTTATGCTTCATGTTATGCTTCATGTTATACTTCATGTTATGCTTCATGTTATGCTTCATGTTATGCTTCATGTTATGCTTCATGTTATGCTTCATGTTATGCTTCATCTTATGCTTCATCTTATGCTTCATGTTATGCTTCATCTTATGCTTCTGTTATGCTTCATGTTATGCTTCATGTTATGCTTCATGTTATGCTTCATGTTATGCTTCATGTTATGCTTCATGTTATGCTTCATGTTATGCTTCATGTTATGCTTTCATGTTATGCTTCATGATTATGCTTTATGTTATGCTTCATGTTATGCTTATATTATGCTTCATCTCATGTTTCATGTTATGCTTCATGTTATGCTTCATGTTATGCTTCATGTTATGCTTCATGTTATGCTTCATGTTATGCTTCATGTTATGCTTCATCTTATGCTTCATCTCATGTTTCATGTTATGCTTCATGTTATGCTTCATGTTATGCTTCATGTTATGCTTCATGTTATGCTTCATCTTATGCTTCATCTCATGTTTCATGTATGCTTCATGTTATGCTTCATGTTATGCTTCATGTTATGCTTCATCTTATGCTTCATCTCATGTTTCATGTTATGCTTCATGTTATGCTTCATGTTATGCTTCATGTTATGCTTCATGTTATGCTTCATGTTATGCTTCATGTTATGCTTCATGTTATGCTTCATGTTATGCTTCATCTTATGCTTCATGTTATGCTTCATGTTATGCTTCATCTTATGCTTCATGTTATGCTTCATGTTATGCTTCATGTTATGCTTCATGTTATGCTTCATGTTATGCTTCATGTTATGCTTCATGTTGTGCTTCATGTTATGCTTCATGTTATGCTTCATCTCATGTTTCATGTTATGCTTCATGTTATGCTTCATGTTATGCTTCATGTTATGCTTCATCTTATGCTTCATCTCATGTTTCATGTTATGCTTCATGTTATGCTTCATGTTATGCTTCATGTTATGCTTCATGTTATGCTTCATGTTATGCTTCATGTTATGCTTCATCTTATGCTTCATGTTATGCTTCATGTTATGCTTCATGTTATGCTTCATGTTATGCTTCATGTTATGCTTCATGTTATGCTTCATGTTGTGCTTCATGTTATGCTTCATGTTATGCTTCATCTCATGTTTCATGTTATGCTTCATGTTATGCTTCATGTTGTGCTTCATGTTATGCTTCATGTTATGCTTCATCTCATGTTTCATGTTAGGTCCAACAAATGCCCCTCTTACTTTCTTCAATCAGTAACTTGATAAATATCGCTGTGTTTTAGCTTATGTTGTGTTGCTGACTCCAGCAGTCTTATAAGAACATAAGAACATAAGAAAGAAGGTACACTGCAACAGGCCTACTGACCTATGCCGAGCAGGTCCATGACACCCCCTCGGATTAGCCCAATGACCCACCCAGTCTGGTCACCTCCACTCAAGGATGGAGCACTGCACCAGACCCAGCAGTACAAGCTAGTCAGGTCCAACTCACACCCACCCACACCCACTCATGTATTTATCTAACCTATTTTTAAAACTACACAACGTTTTATCCTCAATAACTGTACTGGAGAGTTTGTTCCACTCATCCACAACTCTATTACCAAACCAGTGCTTTCCTATATCCTTCCTGAATCTCAATTTTTCCAACTTAAAACAATTGCTGCGAGTCCTGTCTTGGCTGGAAATTTTCGGCATGCTATTTACATCCCCTTTATTTATTCCTGTTTTCCATTTATACACCTCGATCATATCTCCCCCTAATTCTACGCCTTTCGAGAGAGTGCAGATTCATGGCCTCAGTCTATCCTCATATGGAAGATTTCTGATGCATGGATCATCTTTGTCATCCTCCTCTGTACGTTTTCCAGAGCATTTATATCCATTCTGTAATACGGTGACCAGAACTGAGCAGCATAGTCTAAATGAGGCCTAACCAAGGATATATAGAGTTGAAGAACAACCTGAGGACTTCTATTATTGATACTTCTAGATATTTGAAGCCAAAATTCGTTAGCTTTATTGCGAACACTATTGCCTGTTGTCTTGGTTTAATTACTGTACCAGAGCTCCTAAATGCTTTTCGCAATCCAGTAGTATGTAAAATCTACATTATTTAGTTTATATGGGCATGGTTTATTTACCGTCCAACATAGAAACTTTGCATTTTTCAAGCTGTCAATTAGAAGACTGGTCTGAGGCCAGACAGCCAATCTATCACCAAATAAACTGTCTATGCCATACTGGGAAATATCATTAAGATGACCTGACTGAGGACCGTTCTGCGAAGCTGTCAATAGGAGACCGGGTCTGAACTAGATTGCGACTTGTCATATAGATGAATTGGTCGGGGGCCCAGACAGCCGAGCATCATTAAGAGAAACTTCTGGGGCCAAGACTGGCGAGCATTAAAAACGACCTACTATGGGTCGGGACTCCAGAAGTGTCAACCCGAAGACCTGATCGAGGTCGCTCTAGTCAGAGGCTTGTTTACATTTCTCAGGCGACATTGCACTTAAAGGATTATTCCTCGTACTCGAAATAGCACAATTAAAATGTATTTTTACTCAATAATGATAACAGAAATTTAAGTACTACCGGAAGACTTTTCCTAACGTCAGTATAATTTGTTATCAACTTTTATACAAGTTTTTATAAGATTTTTTATTTAGAATGTTGAGCAACAGTTGACATGATATTTTTCAGATGTTTATCAAATATTTATCAGATCTTTATCACACGTGATAAACGTCACTAGCTCACTAAGTTGACACACTGAGGTCCGGAGTTTGAATCTCCAATACAGCTGGATAAAAATAGGTCGTGATTCAGTATGACAACTGATGTCTCAGTTCAGCCATCAGTAAATGGGTACCTGGGTGTTAGTGGACTGGTGTGGGTCGCATCCTGGGTGTTAGTGGACTGGTGTGGGTCGCATCCTGGGTGTTAGTGGACTGGTGTGGGTCGCATCCTGGGTGTTAGTGGACTGGTGTGGGTCGCATCCTGGGTGTTAGTGGACTGGTGTGGGTCGCATCCTGGGTGTTAGTGGACTGGTGTGGGTCCATCCTGGGTGTTAGTGGACTGGTGTGGGGGTCGCATCCTGGGTGTTAGTGGACTGGTGTGGGTCACATCCTGGGTGTTAGTGGACTGGTGTGGGTCGCATCCTGGGTGTTAGTGGACTGGTGTGTGGTCGCATCCTGGTGTTAGTGGACTGGTGTGGGTCGCATCCTGGGTGTTAGTGGACTGGTGTGGGTCGCATCCTGGGTGTTAGTGGACTGGTGTGGGTCGCATCCTGGGTGTTAGTGGACTGGTGTGGGTCGCATCCTGGGTGTTAGTGGACTGGTGTGGGTCGCATCCTGGGTGTTAGTGGACTGGTGTGGGTCGCATCCGGGGTTTGTTAGTGGACTGGTGTGGGTCGCATCCTGGGTGTTAGTGGACTGGTGTGGGTCGCATCCTGGGTGTTAGTGGACTGGTGTGGGTCGCATCCTGGGACAAAACTGACCCAATTTTGAGGGCATTGTTCTGCATAACAAGCGGCTTCCTATATATTAGTATATTGTAGATGAATGGTTCAGAGAACCGACATGTTGATAAATTAGACACATGTGCAACACTTGGGTATCTTTATTGAGGAAACGTTTCGCCACACAGTGACTTCATCAGTCCATACAAAGCAGAATGGTGAAGAACCGGAGGAGTTTGAGGTAATCAGTCCCTCAACCTTGAATCGATTTAGTCTTGAAAAGTATATAGCATATGTGCAAAGAAGTGAGTTATATACCGTAGGCAGGAGAGGTGCAGCAGTCATAGGTGGTGTCACATTTGTCCAGTGTGGAAGTAGGTCGTGACCAAGGGTTAGGCAAGTGAAGAATTCTCTGTATTAAGATCCCAAGATGTTGATGTGTCAGGATTGATGGACTGTGTCATGATTGATGGACTGTGTCATGATTAATGGATTGTGTCATGATTGATGGACTGTGTCATGATTGATGGACTGTGTCATGATTGATGGACTGTGTCATGATTGATGGACTGTGTCATGATTAATGGATTGTGTCATGATTGATGGACTGTGTCATGATTGATGGACTGTGTCATGATTGATGGACTGTGTCACGATTGATGGACTGTGTCATGATTAATGGATTGTGTCATGATTGATGGACTGTGTCATGATTGATGGACTGTGTCATGATTGATGGACTGTGTCATGATTGATGGACGTGTCATGATTGAATGGATGTGTCATGATTGATGGACTGTGTCATGATTGATGGACTGTGTCATGATTGATGGACTGTGTCATGATTGATGGACTGTGTCATGATTGATGGACTGTGTCATGATTGATGGACTGTGTCATGACTGATAGAATGACTACATTGACTCAAGGTTGAGGGACTGATTACATCAGACTCTTCCTGTTCTTCACCATTCTGCTTTGTATGGACTGATGAAGTCACTGTGTGGCGAAACGTTTCCTCATTAAAAATACCCAAGTGTTGCACATGTGTCTAGTTTATACAGTAGTATGTTATTGATGTCAGCTATGGTCTGTATACCTTGTACATGTACTAAATAAAGATTATTATTATTATTATTATTATTATTATTATTATTATTATATTATTATTATTATTATTATTCTTATTCTTATTCTTATTCTTATTATTATTATTATTATTATTATTATTATTATTATTATTATTATTATTATTATTATTATTATTATTATTTATATTATTTTCATTCTCTTCACTATTATTATTATTATTAATGTTATTATTATTATTATTATTATAATTATTATTATTATTATTATATTATTAATGTTATTATTATTTTATTATTATTATTATTTTTATTATTATTAATTATTATTATTATTATTATTATTATTATTATATCATCATCATCTTCACTATAATTATTATTATTATTATTAATGTTATTATTATTATTATTATTATTATTATTATTATTATTATTATTATTATTATTATTATCATCTTCACTATTATTATTTATTATTAATGTTATTATTATTATTATTATTATTATTATTATTATTATTATTATTATTATTATTATTATTATTATTATTATTATTATCAAACGTCTGTTGCTGAAAAGGTAGAAATATTCTTTAAATTATATATATATATTTTTATATATATATATATATATTATATATATATATATATATATATATATATATATATATATATATATATATATATATATATATATATATATATATATTCTAATATTCGCCAAATAGATTAAGCATTTCTAACCAAAATATATAAACGATGTATATTTGAATTTTAATTAAAATATCTCTGAAAAATTTGTAAAAAAATAAAAATATGAAAAAAGTTGCGAAAAACTAAGTGTTTTTAATTTAATAAGAGATTTTTAAAGACGTCTCTACCGTGTATAACTTTCCATTGTTGAACGTAAATCCTCTATAATTTATTTATATATTTTTAAAATACTTCTCTATTTACCCCATAATTTATACATTTTGATAAATAATCCGAAGAGTGAATATCTTCCCTTGTATTTACACTGAGAAGTATTACCTTGTAAATATCTTCCTTTGTATTTACACTGAGAAGTATTACCCTGTAAATATCTTCCCTTGTATTTACACTGAGAAGTATTACCCTGTAAATATCTTCCCTTGTATTTACACTGAGAAGTATTACCTTGTAAATATCTTCGGTGGTTATTTAAATCCAATTTTCGATGTAAAACTTATGTAGAATATTTGGGTGAAGATGAACTACAGCCTACCCACCTATGTGAAGAAGATAAGCTTGAAACCTACCAGGATAACTTCTCTATTCTTCATCACTTTGTTTTGAATATCATTAATTATCGCCAAAATTCATTCGACAGAATCAGTTTCTTTTACAATTTAAAATATTTAAATTAAATGCTTTAAATGTTATTTTTTTTATAGATTACATCAAAAATCTTAATTTTTAGAAGGATGGACCGTTAGCCAGTGGAAGGTCTCGGTAAGATGACCAAAAGCTCCAGTTGCGAGTCATTACATAATTGTATTTCAAACTTCCCTTGAATCTTCATCAACACAGCAGGAACTTATAAATTAATGGTTAAACATTATTATGCACTAATCTCCTTTAAATAATTTTACTGTTAATTCCAATGCAAATTTTAGCAAACGAACATAATAAACAATATTAACTTCTCACGAGGCGACTTCTGTTTACTGTTGCATCTTCCACTGCACAAGTGTTGCATTCCGTGCATTGCTAAGTGCTTCAAGGTTTAAATAAACTTAAATAATTATGTTTTTCATTTGTATGGGATAGGTCAGATTAAGGTTGCTGAAGGTTGGTTAATTTAGATTAGATTTAGGTATGTTAGGTTATGTTATATTAATTTTGGTTAAATATTGTTAAGTTGGGTTAGGGAAAGCTTGGTTATACTTGGTTATTTTAGGTAGGTAAGGTTAGGTTATATAAGGTTGCCTTTGGTTAGGTTGCCTTCGGTTAGGTAGACTTCGGTTAGGTTGCCTTCGGTTAGGTTGACTTCGGTTAGGTAGACTTCGGTTAGGTTGCCTTCGGTTAGGTTGACTTCGGTTAGGTAGACTTCGGTTAGGTTGCCTTCGGTTAGGTTGCCTTCGGTTAGGTTGACTTCGGTTAGGTAGACTTCGGTTAGGTTGCCTTCAGTTAGGTTGACTTCGGTTAGGTAGACTTCGGTTAGGGTGCCTTGGGTTAGGTTGCCTTCGGTTAGGTTGACTTCGGTTAGGTTGACTTCGGTTAGGTTGCCATCGGTTAGGTTGCCATCGGTTAGGTTGCCATCGGTTAGGTTGCCTTCGGTTAGGTTGACTTTGGTTAGGTTGACTTCGGTTAGGTTGCCATCGGTTAGGTTGCCATCGGTTAGGTTGCCATCGGTTAGGTTGCCATCGGTTAGGTTGCCATCGGTTAGGTTGCCATCGGTTAGGTTGAGCTGGGTTAGGTTGCCATCGGTTAGGTTGCCATCGGTTAGGTTGCTATCGGTTAGGTTGCCATCGGTTAGGTTGCCATCGGTTAGGTTGCCATCGGTTAGGTTGCCATCGGTTAGGTTGCTATCGGTTAGGTTGCCATCGGTTAGGTTGCTCTCGGTTAGGTTGCCATCGGTTAGGTTGCCATCGGTTAGGTTGCCATCGGTTAGGATGCTATCGGTTAGGATGCCATCGGTTAGGTTGCCATCGGTTAGGTTGCCATCGGTTAGGTTGCCATCGGTTAGGTTGCTATCGGTTAGGTTGCCTTCGGTTAGGTTGCCATCGGTTAGGTTGCCTTCGGTTAGGTTGCCTTCGGTTAGGTTGACTTTGGTTAGGTTGACTTCGGTTAGGTTGCCATCGGTTAGGTTGCCATCGGTTAGGTTGCCATCGATTAGGTTGCTATAGGTTAGGTTGCCATCGGTTAGGTTGCCATCGGTTAGGTTGCCATCGGTTAGGTTAGCTAGTTAGGTTGCCCTCGGTTAGGTTCATCGGG
>NC_069439.1:35339023-35355398 GCF_026875155.1 Cherax quadricarinatus | reverse complement strand
AAACCCCCCACCACAAAACCCAGTGCGCCCAACCAGTCCACTAACACCCAGGTACCCATTTACTGATGGCTGAACTGAGACATCAGTTGTCATACTGAATCACGACCTATTTTTATCCAGCTGTATTGGAGATTCAAACTCCGGACCTCAGTGTGTCAGCTGAGTGAGCTAGTGACGTTTATCACGTGTGATAAAGATCTGATAAATATTTGATAAACATCTGAAAAATATCATGTCAACTGTTGCTCAACATTCTAAATAAAAAATCTTATAAAAACTTGTATAAAAGTTGATAACAAATTATACTGACGTTATGGAAAAGTCTTCCGGTAGTACTTAATTTCTGTTATCATTATTGAGTAAAAATACGATTTTTATTGCTGCTATTTCGAGTACGAGGAATAATCCTTTAAGGTGCAATGTCGCCTGAGAAATGTAAACAAGCCTCTGACTAGAGCGACCTCGATCAGGTCTTCGGGTTGACACTTCTGGAGTCCCGACCATAGTAGGTCGTCTGGTTGATAGCTCGCCAGTCTGGCCCCAGACAGTTTCTCTTAATTGATAGCTCGGCTGTCTGGCCCCAGACCAATTCATCTTATTGACAACTTCGCAATCTAGTCTCAGACCAGGTCATCCTATTGACAGCTTCGCAGAACGGTCTCAGATCAGGTCATCTTAATGATATTTCCCCAGTATGGCATAAGATCAGTTTATTTGGTTGATAGATTGGCTGTCTGGCCTCAGACCAGGTCTTCTAATTGACAGCTTGAAAAATGCAAAGTTCTAAATGTTGGACAGGTAAATAACCATGCCACATATAAACTAAATAATGTAGATTTTAATACTACTGGTTGCGAAAAGCATTTAGGAGCTCTGGTTAGCAGTAATTTAAAACCAAGACAACAGTGCATTAGTGTTCGCAATAAAGCTAACAGAATTCTTGGCTTCATATCTAGAAGTATAAATAATAGAAGTCCTCAGGTTGTTCTTCAACTCTATATATCCTTGGTTAGGCCTCATTTAGACTATGCTGCTCAGTTCTGGTCACCGTATTACAGAATGGATATAAATGCTCTGGAAAACGTACAGAGGAGGATGACAAAGATGATCCATGCATCAGAAATCTTCCATATGAGGATAGACTGAGGCCATGAATCTGCACTCTCTCGAAAGCGTAGAATTAGGGGGAGATATGATCGAGGTTATAAATGGAAAACAGGAATAAATAAAGGGGATGTAAATAGCTGCCGAAAATTTCCAGCCAAGACAGGACTCGCAGCAATTGTTTTAAGTTGGAAAAATTGAGATTCAGGAAGGATATGAGAAACACTGGTTTGGTAATAGAGTTGTGGATGATGGAACAAACTCTCCAGTACAGTTATTGAGGATAAAACGTTGTGTAGTTTTTAAAAATAGGTTTGATAAATACATTGATTTGGGGGTGGGTGGGTGTGAGTTGGACCTGACTAGCTTGTACTGCTGGGTCTGGTGCAGTGCTCCATCCTTGAGTGGAGGGGACCAGACTGGGTGGGTCATTGGGCTAATCCGAGGGGGTGTCATGGACCTGCTCGGCATTTGGTCAGTAGGCCTGTTGCAGTGTACCTTCTTTCTTATGTTCTTATGTTCTTAAAGACTGCTGGAGTCAGCAACACAACATAAGCTAAAAAAACAGCGATATTTTATCAAGTTACTGATTGAAGAAAGTAAGAGGGGGATTTGTTGGACCTAACTAAAAATGAGATGAAGCATAACATGAAGCATAACATGAAGCACAACATGAAGCATAACATGGGAAACATAACATGAAACATAGATGAAACATAACATGAAGCAAAATGAAGCACAACATGAAGCATAACATGAAGCATAACATGAAGCATACATGGCTAACTGAAGCATAACATGAAGCATAACATGAAGCATAAGATGAAGCATAACATGAAGCATAAAATGAAGCATAACATGAAGCAATAACATGAAGCATAACATGAAGCATAACATGGAAGCATAAAATGAAAAAATGGATGAGCATAAGATGAAGCATAACATGAAGCATAACATGAAGCATAACATGAAGCATAACATAAAACATGAGATGAAGCATAAATGAAGCATAACATGAAGCATAACATGAAGCATAACATGAAGCATAACATAAAAGCATAACATGAAACAGAGTTTGAAGCATAGATGAAGCAAAACATGAAGCATAACATGAAGCATAACATGAAGCAAAACATGAAAGCATAACATGAAGCATAACATGAAGCATAACATAAACATGAATGAAGCATAAATGAAGCATAACATGAAGCATAACATGAAGCATAACATGAAGCATAACATGAAGATAACATAAGCATAACATGAAGCATAACATGAAGCATAACATGAAGCATAACATGAAGCATAACATAAAAGCATAACATGAAGCATAACAGAAGCATAACATGAAGCATAAGATGAAGCTTAACATGAAGCATAAGATGAAGCATAAGATGAAGCATAACATGAAGCATAACATGAAGCATAACATGAAGCATAACATGAAGCATAACATGAAGCATAACATGAAGTATAACATGAAGCATAACATGAAGCATAACATGAAGCATAACATGAAGCATAAGATGAAGCATAACATGAAGCATAACATGAAGCTAACATGAAGCATAACATGAAGCATAACATGAAGCATAACATGAAGCATAACATGAAGTATAACATGAAGCATAACATGAAGCATAACATGAAGCATAACATGAAGCATAAGATGTATTCAACTTATTAATAATTTTTTTTAAAGTTGTCTGTGCATTTCTTTCATTTATTTCAGTTATAATATTCCATGCATAAACCTTTCAGTTAAAAAGTCATAGATCTAAAGTAATTCTTATTTACATTAAAACTTAAAAATAAAATTGATTACATAGTGTTTTTTTAGATGCCTTTTTTGAAAAAACCTCTCTTAAGCAGAGGCTAAATGGAAATTTTGTGCCTTTAAACATTTATACAGAGAATGATAACTCTATTGATATTTTTTTTTTTAGGAATTTTTTATAATATTGTGTCATAAACTTTTTTTAAATAACTTAAATGAGGTAAAAAAAGGGTTTTATGTAATATCCAGGTTTTGGCAAGGCCCTGGAACATAAATATTCTTTTATACACCGAGTTGTTATTCTGGAGGCTGTGACTGCAACAGAAATGGCCCCCCTTTTCGCACCATCATTTATGTAACTTTTCCCTTGTTAAACTTCATGATCCCTGGTGGTGCCCTGCCTCGTGCTCTTTTTGCATTGATGTTATCCCTATGAATGTTGATGCTATGATCACACCTCTCTCCTGCATTCGATAGTTAGACACTTTCCTTCGTGGGGGTGTTTACCTGTTGACACTTCCCTTCACGTGTTTTGATATGTTGACACCTCCCTTCGTGTGTGTTTACATGTTGACATTCCTTCACTGTTTTGAATGTTGACACTTTTCCCTTCGTGTGTGTTTACATGTTGACACTTCCCTTCACGTGTTTTGATATGTTGACACCTCCCTTCGTTTGTGTTTACATGTTGACACTTCCCTTCACGTGTTTTGATATGTTGACACCTCCCTTCATGTGTGTTAATGTGTTGGTACTTCCGTTCGTGTGTGTTGATATGATGATACCTCCCTTCGTATGTGTTGTTATGCTGACACATCCCTTGATGTATGTTGATATGTTGACATCGCCATTCATGTGTGTTGATATGTTGGCACCTCCCTTCGAGCGTGTTGATATGTTGACACCTTCCTATGTATGTGTTGATATGTTGGCACCTCCCTTCGAGCGTGTTAATATGTTGACACCTCTCTTCATGTGTGTTAATATGCTGACACCTCCCTTCACGTGTGTTGATATGTTGACACCTTCCTTTGTATGTGTTGATATGTTGACATCCCCCCTTCGTTCATGTTTACATGTTGAAGCCATCCCTGAAGCATAATAACACAGTGTTGACTCTAGCCCTCATGCATGTTGATGCAGTGTTGGCACTTGTTGCATTGTTGAACTCTGCTCTGATGCATATCAATGGTATGCTAACAAATTTTCTCATGCATATTTTAATGCTGACTGTTGCCAGTAATGCAGGTTAATATTATGTTGTTCATGCTCTCATGCATGTTGATGTTATTATTGCAAGGAAAAAGTTTAAATTTATGGGAATAAATACAGAGAAATTTACGGGCAGTAGCGGCAGCGGCAGCGGCAGCAGCGACCTCCAAGCTCCGTACTTTTCTCCAACTACCAGAGCTACCAATGCTCCTATGATGACCTAGTTACATGCAAAACTGCACTACCCAACGTAGCACCCAGAATGACCAAAGATTACCAACAGTGAAACCTACAAATCGAACATAATAGAGATCAAAGGAAGACTGCCCACAAACCCAAAGCAACACCCCGCTGCCAGCCGAACAACGTAACCCTAAACTTTGTATAACTACTTCTTCTTAACTACAACAATTCCTGTAGTATTATGAGGCCAATCTAAGAGGAAACAGCACCAAGGCCAGCAAGAAAACACCAAAAAATCAACTATTCAACAAGTGTAGCTGGGAAAGGGGGCCGGCCCAGCAACCACCCCTCTCTCACCACTAAAGGCGACACCACAACAATAACAACAAACATGGCTGCCACCAGCCCATCCTCCCCTCTCTTCCCCGGATTCAACCTACCAAGTAGTCTCTCAGGTATGACCAACGATCCAGATACCCTAAAGTCATACATCTCCAACTTAGTTATTAAAAATATGAATCTTCGAGAGACGCTAAAAAAAACAAGACACCAGGATGACACAACTCAGAACAAAATCCTCAGTCTTGAACAAAAAATTATCACACCAGGAATGACAAACTGTGGCAAGACCATCCAGACAGTCATAGATAGCCATACAGAACAAATAATATCTCTTAATACAAAGGTTGAAGAAGCAGTAAAAAGAATGGAAGAACAACTTAGATAACCAGTTCAGTGACTACTTTGCTCTCCAAGAAGATAAAACTGAACAAGATAAACTATCGGACGCAGTAATAGTTAACAGTAAAGAAATTACTCTGCAGATCATAAAGGACCAAACAAGTGTTATTGTACCTGAGTCTGAAATAAAAGAAGCCAGGTTCTGGAAATCCCATGGTAGAAAAAGTGTTATTTTAGATCCACTCACATGACAGGAAAAAAGACGTTAATTATTGCATCTATTAAAGTAAAGAAAGAGGTACACATAAACGAGTGTCTTACCAAAAAACGTCAGAACCTCCTGTATAGAGTCAGAAAACTTAAGCGGGAGAATAATGACACAATACACCAATGCTTCACAGGGGATGGGAAAATTCTTGTTAGGAAAACAAATGTAGGTCAACTGTACACAATCACGAACGAGAATGATCTATCACGATTTCTCAGGGTACTGATCTTACAGAGAATAACTAAACAATGTCCAACTTAAAAGTCTACGTAGCGTAGTGTATGTTTTGCTCCATTATTGTTCAAATTTCTTGTACAATCTCTTAGTATTTAAATAATCAACTACCTCATTTGTGATTTTACTAGTAAGCAAAAGTCACCTTATGTAATTTCTTATTTACTATTGTTTGCTTAAACATTAGCTGAATTGATACTTTCTCTGTCCATATTACAAACCCCCATTTTTTTTTTAAATACTTCAATTGAATTACCTACTAAAATTAATAATTATCATTTTTACTATAATTTCAATTTACTCTTAACTTTTTTTGACATTTAATAACCATTACTTTCTAATTACCTTTACCTGTTTTAATACCACATTTACTATCTTAGAGTACTCTTAATTACCTTGTACTGCCTATAACCTCTAGTATAACTACCAGTGCAATATTGAATGAATAAACATTACTTTTTTTTCACTTTTTTTGTAATCATTATTACTTACTAAAATTTTTATTAAACACCATATTTACTACCAGTCAATTTTATTTTTGTACATTAAACATTATTTTATACTTCCCATAACATTTTTTTTGCCAAATTTTCAAGTTTGCATATTTCAACTCCAACCTTTATTTTTACCCTTTGTACCTGTCTACCATCTTACTATCATATTATAACCAAGACATTACCATTATTATTGTTCTTACCTGTCCATTTAATTTTTTTACCACTACTTGTTTTTTAGTCACTTTTTATTGTGTTGCAATTAGTGTACATTCCAATTACTTTTTTGCAAGTAACCAAAACTATTTTTTGCTGCTAGTACCAACTACCTCATTTTTTTTACTTTTTTTGTGCAGTTTAAAATGCTCAACTTATTTAATTATTACAATCAGATCTTACTCCTAAAACCAATATTATTTCATAGTGACTATCTGTCCATTTAACTTGTTTCCTTACTCAATTGAAATCCCTTATATATTTTTTGTCCTTAATTTAGCTCTATTTTAACAACCTTAGATCATATATTCGCAATTGTTAAACTAAAACAAGGTGCTATTCTCAGGTGCTAAAGTTAATAAGTTCACTATTTTGCCATTATACTCCAAAGCTCAATTATTTGATTACCACTTTATTGGGTTTTACCACAACTTATATTAGTCCCTTTTATATTATAATTTTATATTATAATTCTAACTTTAAAGAATTTCCTTTAAAGTATACCTACTATCATATCCCAAGCTCTATTATTTGTCATCACTTTATTTGTTCACCACAAATTATTTTAGTCCCTTTTTAATTGTCTCCTTTATTTTAGCTTTAAAAAACTACCTTAGGGTCATTATTTTTTACATTGTTTAAATAATTCAGGTGCTATTTTTTTAGCTTTAGAATATTTACTTTATATTTACTTAATTCTAACTATAGATTCACTACAAATCTTATGATTACAACATTGATCCTGATCTTATTTAATGACTTAAATGATTCAAACAGTTACTGTAATTACTACACAGCAGAACAATCAAAGGCACTTTCAGAGCCAAACAACAAATAACTATCTTTAACTACAATATCAGATCTTTAAGCAAGCATTATGATGACCTCCTGCATTACTAAATTCCTTGCATGCAATATGTCCATCATTACATAATTGAAAACCCGCTAAAGCCTGATATACAGATGTCTATGCCATTCCTGGTTAACAGCCATACACAACTGTAGGCCAGACCAACAAGCGGGGGGCACAGCTATATACTACTCAGACCAACTAGAATGTATCACTAATACTTGCCACAAGGGATGAAACATGGGGAAAAATATAATAGCTAAATTCAAATCCAAATACCTACAAAAACCTCTCACAGTGAAAACATCTACAAAATTCCACAATCAAACATTAGCCAATTTAGTCAAAACCTAGAAGTATGATAACTGATGGGACGCATGAACAAAGATCAACCCTTTCTACTCTCAGGTGACTTCAATGTAAATCTCCTGCAAGACCAGGGCCACACGTTACTGAATTCACAAACACAATGAGTACTGCAGTTGCTAAACCAACAGTAAACAAAACCTACAAGTTACAGAGACTAGTGTTTCCTACTTGACACACATCTGGACCAACACCATATCCCCTTTAAAATCAGGCATAATTACAGATAATACCACAGACACTACCCCACTTTCCTCATAACAACTCTTGGTAAAAATACCCCAAAACACTACTAAAGTCACCTTCAGACTTCACAATGAGGCAGCATTATAACTTCACAACAGCAGTAACAAACATTGACTGCACACTGAGCTAGAAATCTATACAGATATTGACGAATGTTTTAATAATTTTCTAAAAAAGATCTAATACCTTTATAACAAGCACTGCCCTAAAAAAACTAAACAGATGACAGCTAAGAGACTGAACAGTCCCTGGCTAACACCCAGCATTCTCAAATCCATAAATACCAAACACCGATATAAAAAACAGTACAGAATGGGTCACATAACCAGAGACCAAACAAAACGTTACTCGTCCCAAACCTAACCAGCCTGATAAGAAGGGCAAAAAATTGTATTATGAGAACAGATTATCCAACTTACGAGGTGATATAAAAAAGACCTGGAAGACCCCATCAGAAATTCTGGGAACAAAAAAGATATCACGACATAGCGAAATAAAATTAACAAAATCAGATGAACCCCAACTCCCACCAACAGAAACAGCAAACAGACTCAATGATTTCTTCTCCACTATAGGTCAAAACCTTTCCAATAATATCCCAAACTCAGATACCCCACCAAATGACTACCTCACTGGCAACTAACCCGAACACACTGTTCCTAGCTCCGACTAACCCATACGAAGTCTCCCTTATTATCAAGCGCTGAAAAACAAGGCAGGAGATTTAAATACCTTACCACCCTTTAATACAAAAAAAACGTCACAAGTACTATCACCAATCATTGCAACACTCTTTAACAAATCCATTGAATCCTCCACCTTCCCTACAGTTCTCAAAATAGCAAGGTCACCCCGATCCATAAAGGAGGAGACCAAACAGAGTTGAATAACTATAGGCCAATATCAATTTACACCCTCTCTCAAAAATCTTCGAAAAATATAATTCATAAAAGAATCTAATCCTACCTCATCTCCCATAACTTCTCAACCCTGCCAATTTGGATTCAGGCCTAATAAAAATACTAATGATGCATTATACACATGCTAGAACATATATACACTGCAATAGAGAAAAAAGAAGTCCCACTGGGGGTCTTCATTGACTTACGTAAAGCTTTTGATACAGTTTACCATGACTTGCTCCACGTAAAATTGTCACACTATGGTATAAGAGGGCACTCCCTCAACTACCTCAAGTCTTTCCCCAGCAACAGAAGCCAATATGTGTACGCAAATGTGGCAAGCTCTTCCGCACAACCATTTTCAGTTGGTGTCCTACAGGGAAGTGTCCTTGGCCCTCTTCTCTTTCTCCTATACATAAATGACCTACCAAATGCTTCGCAATTACTCAAACCCCCACTTTTTGCAGATGACACTACATACGTCTTCTCTCACCCGAGCCCAGTCACGCTAGCCAATACTGTAAACACCGAACTACAGAAAATATCTACCTGGGTGAGGACTAACAAACTTACACTAAACATTGAAAAAACCTATTCTTTCAGTTTGGTACAGAGCTACAGATTACTCTAACTACGATAAACGGTCACCTATCACAAAGCTAACGGGGGAAAATTTTTGGAAAAACCACCTCGTAAAGACTAAAATTTCATAACATATACAACAAATTTCTAAGAATTTCCAAGACCGTAGGCATACTATCGAAGATACGGTACTTTTTCCTGTCAGCCCCCCCTGGCCCTTTATCACTTTTATTTACCCCTATCTCACCATGGAATTTGTGCAGGGGGCTCAACAACAACAAACCCCATCTGCCCACAAATTTACCCAAAAAAAAGGCTGCAGTTAGAAGAAAAACCAAATTCTCCTACGCAGCACACTCCACCAAATATTAAAAACCCCAAACCTATTCACCATAAAAAAATATCCATATTTTATTATTGCACTTTTAATACATAGAACATTTTAACCTATATTAACCCTCCCCTCAAAAATTCCTTCCCAAACCTAAACAGAACCATGACCAAAAACAAAAGGCCAGATCATCTTTGATGTTCCTCGTGTCCATTCCCCCGCTATGAAAAAACCAAATGCACTAAAAGGGCCCCAAAAATCGGAATTCATTCCTTTAAATAAAAAAGAAACACACTGTTTAAAATTAAAGTCTCTTCTCAAAGTTTCACTTACTCATCAAACCAAAAATAAATACTGAAAAATGAACCAAAAAAAATTTGTTTATCCTAAAGTTACCACAATTATATCAACAAATGTTAAACCTAACTTTGTTATTTTTTTTAAATACCTCCAAACAAAAACCCCATTCTATAAGCAATCATGAAACCTTTGGCCCTGTTTTTGTAATACCTTTTTTGTATTTTATAGTCATCTGTTTACAATAATGTTTATCACTGATTTCTCATTGCTTATTTAAAATCTTAATTTAATTTTAAGGCAGCCCGTAATCTATGCATAAAAGGGTTTGGCATGCTGCTCTTACCTGCTCTTCCCTGCTCAAAACTTTCCCCCCTTTTTGGTAAATTTTTTCCCATGAACATTACCCTCTTTTGGGTCGTTATTCTTGAAGGGAAATGTCTTTGTTCTCGTCATGATGATGATTCAATAACACTTCATCCCACGTAATATTATGGGATGATATTACGTGACTTCAGACCCATTTAATGATATGTTGTCACTTTTATTGATGTTGAAATTATGTAGGCACATATCCTCAGGAATACTGAGGGTATGTTGACAAGTGTCGTCATGTATGTCTATATCATGTAGGAGCATGTGTCATGCATAACCGAGGTATGTGACATGAAAAAAGTTTAGTAGTAGGTATCAGAAATGGCGTAATATAACGGACGATCCCTGGTAATAGCCACATTAACAGTCCTGGTAATAGCTCGGGGGGAAAACAGCTCTCTGGTAATAGCTCCCTGGTAACGCTAGCGGGTAATACTATGCTAAAAATAGTTACGCTGGTAATAGCTCGTGAAAATACCTACGTGGTAATAGCAACGTTGGTAATAGCTACGCATTAATCCCTTGTGGAAATGCTACGTGTTCCCGTATTCATCAGAGCCAACATATCGGGATATTAATACCACTCCCTTAAACAAGCAAAAAATACCAGTCACAACAAACATAGCAAGTGACAAAAAAAAACTGATGTTTCAACATAACGTAGCATCTTTTAATCATAAACACGAGTTTCAACATAAGTAGCATCTTTTAATCATAGAACTGATATTAAACATAATTTTTGCATCGTTAATCATAAACACATGTTTTCAACATAACAGTAACTTAATCTAAACACTGGATTAAAAATAACTTGCTGTTAATCATAACATGATGATTAAACATAACAGTAGCTCGTTAATCATAAACACTGATGATTAAAAATACTTGCATCTTTAATCAAAAAACATATGATTAAACAAAACAGTAGCATGTTATCATAAACACGATATTAACATAACGGAGCATCGTTAATCAAACATGATGTTTAAACATAACAGTAGCATCGTTAATCATAAAACGATGTTTAAACATAACTAGCATCGTTAATCATAAACATGATGATTAAAATAACAGAGCATCGTTAATCAAAACACTGTGATAAAAAAACATAGCTCGTTAATCAAAACATGATGATTAAACATAAATAGCATCGTTAATTATAAACACTGAGTTCAACATAACATAGCATCTTAACATAAACACTGATGTTTCAACATAACAAAGCAGATCAAAACACTGATGATTCAACATAACAGTGCTCTTTAAATCTAAACATGATTGATTCAACATAACGAAAAGCACTTTAAATCATAAACAGTGATTCAACATAACATTTAGCATCTTTAAATCATAAAACCGAAAAAAGGAAAAATTTAAAACCCCTGATTAATAACACAGGTGCTGCATTAACCACTTTAACATAAAACAAACGAGGTAAAACCCCCTTGAAGTAACTATATCCTCCATCCACAAAGCGTCAGCTGCTTTCATAAATTTGATTTAATATTGTATTTTTTTTCAATTCGTTCAATAAAATATTTGGCAAGAAATACAACTTCTTTCCACTGTGATACTTCCCCAAAAGAAAAAACCCCCTCCCGGTGGATTTTCCCATGGAAACCCCCCTCCAGGGGGTATTTTTCCACAAGGAACACCACCTCCAGGTGGGACATCCCAAAGCAACACCCCTCCAGGGGACATCCCACGCAAAACCACCCCAGGGGGCAATTCCCCAAGCAACATCAATTCCAAGTGGCAAATTCCCCAAGCAAAACCACCCCAAGATGGGACATCCAAAAAGCAAAAACCCCCCTCAGGTGCACTTCCCCCAAAACAACCACTCCCCGGGAAAACTTTCCAAAAAAAAAACAGTACCTCCGGTAGCACTTTCCCATGCAACACAACCACCAGGTGGGTTGCAACAAGCAACACCACCTTTAGATGGCACCCCACCCCAAAACACCACCACCAATTGCACTTCCCACGGCAACGCACCCCCCGTGCACTTTTCCCCAAAGCTACACCACCCGGGGCCTTCCCAAAGAAACACCCCTCAAGTGGCACTTCCCACAAGCAACACCACCCCCAGGTGGTACTTCCCCCAAGCAACCCCCTCCAGGTCCTTCCCAAAAAGCAAACCCCCCTCCCGGTGGTACTTCCCCCAAACAAACCACCCAACACCCCCCCCCCCGGTGGCACTTCCCCAAGCCAACCACCTTCAAATGACACTTCCCACAAGCAAAACAAACTCAAGGGGGCACTTCCCACAACAAAAAACAACCCCCAAATGGGATTCCCACCAACCCACCTCCTGTGCACTTTCCCCCAAGCAACCATCCAAGGGTTTCACTTCCCCCAAGCAACACCCCCTCCAGGTGGCACTTCCCACAAGCAACACCCCCTGAGGGGATAAAAATTCACAAGCAACACCACCCCCGGGGCCTTCCCACAAGCAACACCGCCCGAGGGGGTAAAATTCCCACAATCAACACCCGTAAAGTGACACTTCCACAAACAACACCCCCTGAGGGGTAAATCCCCCAAGCAAAACCCCGTAAAAGTGCATTCCCACAAGCAACACCACGTCATGTACACTTCCCCCAAGAACCACCTCCAGGTGGACTTCCACAAGAAACCAACCTCCAGGTGGGACTTCCCACAAGAACAAACCCCCCCATGGGTACTTCCCCCAAAGGGAAAACAACCTCCAGGTGGCCTTCCCACAAGACACCACCTCCAGGTGGTACTTCCACAAACAACCAACTTCCAGGTGGTACTTTCCACAAGAACACCACCTCCGTTGACATTCCCCCAAGCAACACAAGCGGATGTGAACTTCACACAAGTAAAAAAGCACCTCCCGGGTTACTTCCCACAAGCAAACCCGTCAAGTGACACTTTCCCAAAGCAACACAAACCCCCAGGTGGCACTTCCCCAACAACATAACCCACGTGGCACTTTGCACAAGCAACACCCCCCTCCAGTTACACTTTTCCCCCAAGCAACCCACCCCCAGGGGGCCCTTTTCCCCCAAGCAACACCCCCTCATGTGGCACCCCCGGTAGCAGTTCCCACAAGCAACACCACCTCCAGTTGACACTTCCCACAAGCAACACCACCTCCGGTAGCAGTTCCCACAAGCAATACCACCCCCAGGTGGCACTTCCCAAAAAAAAAACTCCCAGGTGGATTCCAAAAGCAAAAACCCCCCTCCAGTTGCACTTCCCCCAAACAAACCCCCTCCCGGTAGCAGTTCCCCAAGCAAAACCACCTCCCGGTGGCACTTCCTAAAACCCAAACCACCTTCAGGTGGGACTTCCCCAAGCAAAAAACCTTTAGGTCATTCCCCCCCAACTAAACCCCCTCCAGGTGACAGTTCCCCAAAAAACACCCCCCCAGGTGGTACTTTTCCCAAAAAATAAAACCCCCTTTTAGGCGGAAATTCCCAAGCAACACCCCATACAGGAGGCACTTTCCCCAAGCAACACAACCCCCAAGTGGTACTTTCCCACAACAACACCACCCCAAGGGCACTTCCCACAAGGAACACCACCTCCAGGTGGCACTTTCCCCCAAGCAAATCCACATCCAGGTGGGACTTCCAAAAAAACAACACAAAGTCCGGTGACACTTTCCCCCAAGCAACACCGCCTGAGGGATAATCCCCAAAAAACACCACGTGCATGTGACACTTCCACAAGCAACACCCCTCCACGTGGGATTCCCCCAAGCACACCTCCTCCAGGTGGTACTTCCCCCGCAACACAATTTCCCGGTGGACCCTTCCCCTAAGCAAACCCCCCCAGGTGTTACTTTTCCCACAAACAACACCATTCACGTGGCGCTTCCCACAAGCAAAAACCCCACTTCCCGTGGGACTTTTCCCCAAGCAAAACCCCACCTCCGTTTGGGATTCCCAAGCAACACCACCTCCCCGTGGGACTTTCCCCCAGCAACCCATCTCCCTTCTCTAGTAGTAAACCAGTTCCAGTAACCGTCCGTTTTCCCGTAGTATAAACAGTTCAGTAACCGTCCGTTGACCCAAAGACCAACCGCTCTGCCGATCACTATCTGAATTCATTTTGCGCCTCAGCATATAAGGCCCCTCACATAGGGTACTGCAGCCCGGTAGTCAGTATTTTGAGGTAACCAAGGAGATGGTACGGGTGGCAAGGGGGTCACTCCACATACACAATTTATTAAAAACGCCTTCGTGAGTTTTCTTCCCTAACCACGTATCGAACTCCCAATGATAAATGGTGTACAGCGGTGTGGAGCGGGATTACGTTTTAAGGGTAATTCAAGCGTTTGAAGACTGTTTAGTAGACGGAGGGTCAAGGTGAATCGTCGCCCACCCGCCCCTCCCTCGCGCCCTCACCAGCCCGCGCTCCTATCCCCCCACAACCCGCTGCCGCAGCCTGTTGCACCGTTTAGGGCTTAGTTCGTGTGCAATTGCTTCAAATCTCCCGGGGGTTTACCCGGATTTTGCAATTAAACCCGTCAGTAAGCCGACTGGGGAAGTAACGCCCCCCCTATCATCCAGCCTGTCTCTGTCAAACCCCAAAGCTCCTCCTGCTTTGTGCTCGAAAAAATCTTCCAGTCGCCATTCTCGGGTGTAAGCCCGCAAACCAACCCCCTTCTAAAACCCGCGAGAGAGAGAAATAACCACGATAAGAAATAAGCCAAAATTTTCCCCTGAAGATTGTCTATACGCTTTGTGTCCCTGTTGGATGCTAAGAGTGGGTTTTCACCCTTCCTGTGGCTAGAGTGGGTTATCAAGCCCCTTCGTGGGGAGAAGGGGGTGCCGGGATTCCCCAGCGAGAGTCACACCCACCACTCTCTCCCACCACCACTCTCTTTCCCCCCACCCCCCACCCCCCTCCCCCCATTACCCGTGGTTGTTTGCCCCCCCTTGTACCGGGTCCTGTACTGTTTTGGCTCCCCAAAAATGGTCAAAAGGGTTGTAGCTGGGCCAACGATAAACCCTTAGTGAGTTCGCCCGAAAGCACATTTCTTCACGACAAAAAGTGTGGGGAGGGGAAACACCCCCCCCCCCTCATCATCGTCACCGCCCCCTCTATACTCCAGACTCCAGTGATAATTTTCTTGAGACATTTTTCTTGCATTTAAAGACATTTGGTGTGTGGCTTTATAGTAAATTGCTTGGTCTCTAAAAACCTTTGTTTTTCTGTAAACCAGTATTTTTTTGACTGATTTTTACAATATTTTTTAGTGTTTTCATTTCTTAAATTTTTATTCTTGTTTTTTTATGCTACTGCTGTTAATTTTTTTTGTGTGTTACCAGTCAGTCACCCTGTGTAAATGACATTTTTTTTTTTGTGTTTCTTTCAGCGTTGTATTCATCATAATTCCATTGTATTTCATGCGTGATTTTCACCCCATAACTAAATTTTTCCCTTTATTTTTTATGGTGCTTTTTTTTTTGTATGCCAAAAGTGTTCTTCCCTAATTTTTTGCAGACTTGTACCATTATTTTTGCGCAAATTTTTGTCTATCAGTCACGCAAGATTTTGTTGTATCACACAGCAGGAATTTTTTGTAAGAATAATTTTAATAAATGTGCTCCCTCACTGTAAGTGTTATATTACCCCGTTTTTTTCCTTGTTTTATTTTTTTTTAATTTTTGAACAAATTCACTCTTTATGCAAATTTTAATTTCTTTTAACTAAAGTGTTTTTTTCTTGTTTGAGTAAATTTTTTGTCTAATTTTTCAATTAAGAGTTAAGTGTAAACAGTTAAATTTTTTTTTTTCTTCATAATTTTAATTTATTATTTTCCTGAGTTTTCCATGGGGCACTTTATTCTGCAGTGATTATTTCACCTTTATTTTGTTGCACTTGTTTGAAGTGTTATTTTTTTGAACTGTTTGGGAATTTTTTTCTTTTTGTATTTTTAGAAATTTTATTTTAATTTTTTCTATGCATTCTTAAAAATCTTTAAATTTCCCAGTTACAATTTCATAATTTTTTTTTACACTTTCTATTTATTTTTTAAAATTTTAAATTTAAATTTAATTTTTTATTTTGCAGAGTAAAAACAGCTCTTTTTTCATTTTAAAACAGTTCCAGTAATATTTTTACTTGTATTTTCATGTAAAAAATTTTTTTTCTTGGTCAATAGTCCCTTTAAATTTTAGTTTTTTCCCCTTGAGTGTATCTTTGACATTATTCTGCGAATTAGTTGTATTCTTTTCATTTCAATTTAGAATTTTTACATTTTTATTGTTCATTATTTT
>NC_069439.1:35318803-35338523 GCF_026875155.1 Cherax quadricarinatus | reverse complement strand
ATTTACTTTGCTGCCCTAACAAACACAACCTTGCTTTATTTGTGCCCAAACACAACCACAACGCTTCCATTACTAGTGACCAACACAACAACAAACGTTTCTATTCTATCTGACCAACAACACACAACGTTGCTTTTATATGCTGCCCAACACAACACACAACGCTTGCCATTACTATGCTGACCAACACAACACACAACGCTTGCTATTACTATGCTGACCAACACAACACACAACGCTTGCTATTACTATACTGACCAACACAACACACAACGCTTGCTATTACTATGCTGACCAACACAACACACAACGCTTGCCATTACTATGCTGACCAACACAACACACAACGCTTGCTATTACTATGCTGACCAACACAACACACAACGCTTGCTATTACTATGCTGACCAACACAACTATTATTATGCTCTACTGTTTATGCACTTCACAGTAACCACAACAATAGCGCACACCTACCATACTGCACATATACACAAACACAAACTCGTGCGCACACACACACATCCCACACACATACACACACACACACACACGCACACGCGCACACATGCACACACACACACACTCGCACACACGAAAAACACACACACACACACACACAAACACACACACAAAACACACACACACACACACACACACACACAACCACACACACAAAACGCACACACACACATAAAGCAGTCATTGGAGTGAAGTATAACCCCCACAGAACTGAAAGGAGGCCAAGAGAGGAGTACGAAGAAAAAAACAGAGCGAGGTGGACACACTGGCTGAGGTGGCAAGAAGAACTCACTCGAGCAGAGCAAAGTTACTGGTAATGGGCGATTTCAACCACAGGGAGATCGACTGGGAAAACCTGGAGCCACATGGGGGTCCCGAAACATGGAGGCCAAGATGATGGATGTGGTTTACTTAAAAACCTCATGCATCAACATGTCAGGGACACAACCAGAGAGAGAGGGGAGAATGAGCAGCAAGACTGGATCTTGTGTTCACCCTGAGCAGTTCACACATTCAAGACATCACTTACGAGAGGCCCCTTGGAGCTAGCGATCACGTGGTTCTGAGTTTTGATTATATAGTAGAGTTACAAGTGGAGAAGGTAACAGGAACTGAAGGGGACAGGCCAAACTATAAAATGGGGGACTACACAGGTATGAGAAACTTCCTGCAGGAGGTTCAGTGGGACAGAGAAATGGCAGGAAAATCAGTAAACGAGATGATGGAATATGTAGCAACAAAGTGCAAGGAGGCAGAGGAAAATTTTGTTCCCAAGGGAAACAGAAATAATAGGAAGACCAAAACGAGTCCTTGGTTTACCCGAAGGTGTAGGGAGGCAAAAACTAAGTGCAACAGAGAATGGAAAAGGTACAGGAGGCATAGGACCCAGGAAAACAAGGAGATTAGTAGAAACGCCAGAAACGAGTATGCACAGATAAGGAGGGAGCCCCAGCGACAGTATCAAAACGACATAGCATCGAAAGTCAAATCTGACCCGAAACTGCTGTATAGCCACATTAGGAGGAAGACAACAGTCAAGGACCAGGTGATAAGGCTGAGGAAAGAAGGTGGAGAATTCACAAGAAACGATCAAGAGGTATGTGAGGCGCTCAACACGAGGTTTAAGGAAGTATTTACAGTAGAGACAGGAAGGACTCTGGGGGGACAGACCAGATGGGGACACCAGCAAGGAATACACCAACAAGTGTTGGACGACATACATACAGATGAGGAGGAGGTGAAGAAACTGCTAAGGGACGTCGATACCTCAAAGGCAATGGGACCGGACAACATCTCCCCGTGGGTCCTAAGAGAGGGAGCAGATATGTTGTGCGTGCCACTTACCACAATCTTCAACACGTCCCTGGAAACTGGGCAACTACCTCAGGTATGGAAGACGGCAAATGTAGTTCCCATTTTTAAAAAAGGAGACAGAAAAGATGCACTAAACTATACACCTGTGTCATTGACGTGTATAGTATGCAAAATTATGGAGAAGATTATCAGGAGGAGAGTGGTGGAGCACCTGGAACTGAACAAGAGTATAAATGCCAACCAGCACGGATTCACAGAAGGCAAATCCTGTGTCACAAACCTTCTGGAGTTTTATGATAAAATAACAGAAGTTAAGACACGAGAGAGAGGGGTGGGTTGATTGCATCTTCTTGGACTGCAAGAAGGCCTTTGACACAGTTCCTCACAAGAGATTAGTGCGGAAGCTAGAGCATTCAGGCGCATATAACAGGAAGGGCACTGCAATGGATCAGAGAATTACCTGACAGGGAGGCAACAACGAGTCATGGTACTTAATGATGTATCACAGTGGGCACCTGTGACGAGCGGTGGTCCCACTGGGGTCGGTCCTAGGACCAGTGCTATTTTTGGTATATGTGAACGACATGATGGAAGGGTTAGACTCAGAAGTGTCCCTGTTTGCAGATGATGTGAAGTTAATGAGGAGAATTAAATCTGATGAGGACCAGGCAGGACTTCAAAGAGACCTGGACAGACTGGACACCTGGTCCAGCAAATGGCTTCTCGAATTTAATCCTGCCAAATGCAAAGTCATGAAGATAGGGGAAGGGCACAGAAGACCACAGACAGAGTATAGGCTAGGTGGCCAAAGACTGCAAACCTCACTCAAGGAGAAAGATCTTGGGGTGAGTATAACACCGAGCATGTCTCCGGAAGCACACATCAATCAGATAACTGCTGCAGCACATGGGCGCCTGGCAAACCTGAGAACAGCATTCCGATACCTTAGTAAGGAATCGTTCAAGACACTGTACACCGTGTATGTCAGGCCCATACTGGAGTATGCAGCACCTGTTTGTGAACCCGCACTTGATAAAGCACGTCAAGAAACTAGAGAAAGTACAAAGGTTTGCCACAAGGTTAGTTCCAGAGCTAAGGGGAATGTCCTATGAAGAAAGATTAAGGGGAAATCGGCCCTGACGACACTGGAGGACAGGAGGTCAGGGGAGACATGATAACGACATATAAAATTACTGCGTGGAATAGACAAGGTGGACAAAGACAGGATGTTCCAGGGAGGGGACACAGAAACAAGAGGCCACAATTGGAAGTTGAAGACACAATGAGTCAGAGAGATATTAGGAAGTATTTTCTTCAGTCATAGAGTTGTAAGGCAGTGGAATAGCCTAGAAAATGACGTAGTGGAGGCAGGAACCATACACAGTTTTAAGACGAGGTTTGATAAAGCTCATGGAGCGGGGAGAGAGAGGGCCCAGTAGCAACCGGTGAAGAGGCGGGGCCAGGAGCTAAGACTCGACCCCTGCAACCACAAATAGGTGAGTACACACACACACTCACACACACTACAGACCTGTATCACTAACGTGTATAGTATGCAAGGTCATGGAGAAGATCATCAGGAGGAGAGTGGTGGAGCACCTGGAAAGAAACAAGTGTATAATTGACAACCAGCACGGTTTCAGGGAAGGAAAATCCTGTGTCACAAACCTACTAGAGTTTTATGACAAGGTGACAGAAGTAAGACTAGAGAGAGAGGGGTGGATCGACTGCATATTTTTGGACTGCAAGAAGGCCTTCGACACAGTACCTCACAGGAGGTTACTGCAAAAGCTAGAGGATCAGGCACACATAAGAGGAAAGGCACTGCAATGGATCAGAGAATACCTGACAGGGAGGCAACAACGAGTTATGGTACGCGACAAGGTGTCAGAGTGGGCGCCTGTGACAAGCGGGGTTCCACAGGGGTCAGTCCTAGGATCTGTGCTGTTCTTGGTATATGTGAACGACATAACGGAAGGGATAGACTCAGAAGTGACCTTGTTTGCAGATGATGCGAAATTAATGAGAAGAATCAAATCGGATGAGGATCAGGCAGGACTACAAAGAGACCTGGACAGGATACAAGCCTGGTCCAGCAACTGGCTCCTTGAATTTAACCCAGCCAAATGCAATGTTATGAAGATTGGGGAAGGGCAAAGAAGACCGCAGACACAATATAGTTTAGATGGCCAAAGACTGCAAACCTCACTCAAGGAAAAAGATCTGGGGGTGAGCATAACACCGAGCATATCTCCTGAGGCGCACATCAATCAGATAACTGCTGCAGCATACGGGCGCCTGGCAAACCTACGGATAGCGTTCCGATACCTCAGTAAGGATTCGTTTAAGACTCTGTATACCATTTACGTCAGGCCCATACTGGAGTATGCAGCACCAGTTTGGAATCCACACCTAGTCAAGCACGTCAAGAAATTAGAGAAAGTGCAAAGGTTTCCAACAAGACTAGTCCCAGAGCTACGGGGATTGTCCTACGAAGAAAGGTTGAGGGAAATCGGCCTGACGACACTGGAGGACAGGAGGGTCAGGGGAGACATGATAACACCATATAAAATACTGCGCGGAATAGACAAGGTGGACAAAGACGGGATGTTCCAGAGAAGGGACACATACACAAGAGGTCACAATTGGAAGTTGAAGACTCAGATGAATCAAAGGGATGTTAGGAAGTATTTCTTCAGTCATAGAGTAGTCAGGCCGTGGAATAGCCTAGAAAGTGACGTAGTGGAGGCGGGAACCATACATAGTTTTAAGGCGAGGTATGATAGAGCTCATGGGGCAGGGAGAGAGAGGACCTAGTAGCAATCAGCGAAGAGGCGGGGCCAGGAGCTGTGACTCGACCCCTTCAACCACAAATAGGTGAGTACAAATAGGTGAGTACACACACACACACACACACACACACACACACACACACACACACACACACACACACACACACACACACACACACACACTCACAGGCAGGACTTCAAAGAGACCTGGACAGGGTTGACACGTGGTCCAGCAACTGGCTCCTCGAATTTAATTAACCCCTCCAAATGCAAAGTCAGGAAGACCAGGGAAGGACAAAGAAGACAGGAGACAGAGTATAGACTAGGTGGCCAAAGATTGCAAACCTCACCCAAGAAGTAAAATCTTGGGCTGAGTATAACACCGAGCACGTCTCCGGAAGCACACATCAACCAGATAACTGCTGCAGCATATGGGCGCCTGGTAAACGTGAGAATAACGTTCCTATACCGTAGTAAGGAATCGTTCAAGACACTGTATACTTTGTACGTCAGGCCCATACTGGAGTATTCAGTACCAGTTTGGAACCCACACCTAATCAAGCACGTCAAGAAATTAGAGAAATTGCAAAGTTTTGCAACAATGTTAGTTCCAGAACTAAAGGGAATGTCTTACGAAGAAAAGTTAAGAGAAATCGGCCTGTCGACACTGGAGGACAGGAGGGTTAGGGGGGACATGATAACGGCATACAAAATACTGCGTGGAATAGATAAGGTGGACAGAGACAGGATGTTCCAGAGAGGGGACACAGAAACAAGGGGTCACAATTGGACGTTGAAGACTCAGATGAGTCAAAGGGATGTTAGGAAGTATTTCTTCAGTCATAGGGTTGATAAATTAGACACATGTGCAACTCTTGGGTATCTTTATTGAGGAAACGTTTCGCCACACAGTGGCTTCATCAGTCCATACAAAGGAGAATCTTGAAGAACAGGAGGAGAATGAGGTAATCAGTCCCTCAACCTTGAGTCGATGTGGTCAGTCCACATCGACTCAAGGTTGAGGGACTGATTACCTCATTATCCTCCTGTTCTTCAAGATTCTCCTTTGTATGGACTGATGAAGCCACTGTGTGGCGAAACGTTTCCTCAATAAAGTCATAGGGTTGTCAGGAAGTGGAATAGTATGGCATTGTATGTAGTGGAGGCAGTTGGAGAGAGGACCTATTAGCGATTAGTGAAGAGGCAGGGCCAGGAACTGTGACTCGATCCCTGCAACCTCAACTAGGCGAGCATACATTCATCCAAATATGACACTAACAGCACACACACACCACTGTCCATAAAGCACCACAAACAATAACCACCTCTATCATACCTATACTTTCCATTACCACACTCACTACCTCCCAAGCGCAAAGTTAATTGCCAGTAAATGCAGGCAGTGCAAGATATATTTAGTGAAATGCTGGGGAGTGATTAGTACACTGACAGGAAGCTCAGTGAAGGGGCAACTGCTCTTCAACACCTTGTCTCCATGCATAAGGGGGTTTACTAACAGGCCCCTGGCTATCTTCAAGATGGAACTCGACAAATACCTCACATTGGCTCCTGATCAGCCAGGCTATAGTGTTTTTGCTGGACTGTGGGAGGATGGTACTAACATCCTGCATGATCAGACCAGTAATTAGGAGGCCTGATCTGGGACGAGGCCTCGTAGAAAGTGACCTCTGGAGAGACTACTTTTGACCTTTAGGTAATCCTAACACGATATTCTACAATCCCGTCATATTCATCACACTACCACAATACTCAACACTCACTAACTTGCTTCCTTACTACCATCCAAACACAACATTCACAACTTCCTCCGACCATACTGACCATTACAACACACTACAGTAGGCACTACTACACTCCCCATCACCCACCTATAACAATCATCACCTCCAGTCAATACACTCACTACCGAAACATTAAGAATCACCATCACCCACCCTGTATAACATCAAAGGAACACTTCACTTCTCACTACCACGAACGCTAGACCAGTCATAATAAGCTGAAAAACAGAAATACTATATATAAAGAAATTTATGACATTTATTCATAAAAGCTGTAACAAATAAATATGCAAAGAGTTTCCCTCCGTCCGACCTCTGATATAACATTATCTGGTCCCAGACCCCGTTGTCAAGGGGAATTTTGACTCGTTTCTCGCTGCTTTTTGGAAAACTCAGCTTGTGACCATAAATTCTTAAAGCGTGAGAAAATTTTTGAGCTAAATTTTGAACGAGATTACTTTTTTTACAAATCTGCTACGTATGCTGTAGCTTTGTAGTAAGACAGAGCAAAGGTAGAGGGAGAGTTTACTGCAAAATTTATGAGACTCGTATTATGCTTTCTGTTAATATTTCATAAGCAGCAATTTTAAAATATGAAGATCAGGACACTACTTATTTAAGAAAGTGAGATTCTTGTGAATGTAAGAGTGGTATATGAATCTGACAAGAATATAAGTGAGAGACATGTAAACAGTAAGCTTCTTTATGGCCTAATCCTAATTACGAGTGAGAAAAGGTAGAACTGCGAGGAACGTTCTTGTTTTGGGCCAGTAGGCCTGCTAGAGTGCCCATGCTAGAATTGCGAGGAACGTTCTTGTTATGGGCCAGTAGGCCTGCTAGAGTGCCCATGCTAGAATTGCGAGGAACGTTCTTGTTATGGGCCAGTAGGCCTGCTAGAGTGCCCATGCTAGAACTGCGAGGAACGTTCTTGTTATGGGCCAGTAGGCCTGCTAGAGTGCCCATGCTAGAACTGCGAGGAACGTTCTTGTTATGGGCCAGTAGGCCTGCTAGAGTGCCCATGCTCTACACTCTTGCTTCTACTAGTAGCCTTACCACCCCCCCACCCTCTTTCTGAAGCCTTCAATATTTTCTGCGCCTCACCTTATAATAATAATAATAATAATAATAATAATAATAATAATAATAATAATAATAATAAGAATAAGAATAAGAATAAGAATAACAATAACAATAATAATAATAACAATGATAATAATAATAATTATAAAAATAATAATAATAATAATGATAATAATAATAATAAAAGTAATAATAAGAATAACAATAACAATAATGGAAACATAAACACATATGCAGTTTAATGTGATCCTTTATTGACAACGTTTCGCCCACACAGTGGGCTTTTTCAAGTCACACACAGATCTACCTGGGGTGGAAGGTACGGGAGTATTTATAGTCATGTTCAGAATGTTGAGGTCAGGTGGAGAATGCTGCATCTGATGATCTACCGGGTGGGGTTATAGAGTCTTGGGTAGCTTGGCAGGGGTATTGGACAAGTTGTGAGTAGACCTTCTGCAGTGTTCTATGTTCTTATGTGGGATAGCGATGAAGAAGTTTCTTGGCGAGTGGTTCAGCTATGTTATAGAAGCCGTTGTTCTGGTTGAAACTGTTGGTTATAGAGATAAGCGATGATTCCAGGATTCTTCGGTATTGAGTGTTGTCTTCTGTGGCTATAAGTCTTGAGTTTCTGTAGTTAATTAAATGGTTCTGTGAATTGCGATGCTGTACGCAGGCATTCCTTGTATCGTCAGTCCTGCTTGCGTATTGGTGTTCTGAAATACGTGTTTGGAGGTCTCTTGATGTTTCGCCCACATATAATTTGTTGTAGTCATTACAAGGGATTATGTATACCCCTGCAGAGGATGGAAGCTTGTCCTGTCTACTACTGGTGATGTCCTTGATGGTCGTGGTTGTGTAGGTAGATACTTGGAAAGATGTATTGGGAAAGATGTTGGAAACATGTTTGGCAATGGAGTTGGTGGGGAGGACTATGTATCTCTTCTCGGCAGTGTCTTCTCTGGGTGTGTTGAAGATGTATAATGCCCGCCGTCTGCAGTCTCTGATGAAGTGACGAGGATAGTGGAGTTTATAAAATACTTGTTCAATTATAGTGCATTCTTCCTCAAGGAACTCATTGCTGCAGATTCTGAGTGCGCGCAGGAAGAAGCCTATAATTACACCACGTTTAGATTTGGTGTCGTTGTGAGAGTAGAAGTGGAGAAGATCGTTTTGGTTGATTGGTTTTCGATAGACTTTAAAACGAAGTTCATGGTCAGTTTTGCAGAGAAGAACATCAAGGAAAGGAAGAGTGTTGCCGACTTCTTCTTCAAGTGTGAACTGGATTGAGGGCTCCACCTGGTTGAGCTTGTCTTGGAGAGCTTGAACGTTGAAGCGCCTGGGAGTTATGAGAAGAATGTCGTCAACATAAAGGAGCCAGGTGACAGTCGAAGGAATAATGATGGAGAAACGCTCGGCTTCCAGATGTTCCATGTATAAGTTCGCCAGGACGGCACTGAGTGGCGAGCCCATGGGTAGACCAGAAGTCTGTTGAAAGAGGTGATTTTCGAAAGAGAAACACGTAAAGCCGTCACATAGTTCAACGAGGTCGATGAAGTCGTTGGCTGGAATAGGAAGATCAAGTGAATCGTCAATTTTCCTGCGCAAGAGATCGATGGCTTGTGTAGTAGGTACTTTGGTGAATAGGGAAGTTACGTCAAGGCTGGAAAGTTTCTTGTTCCTGATGTTGATGTTGCTAATGCGATTGAAAAGATCACCCGAGTGTTTGAGATGTGCTGGACTGATAGTGCACAAGAGTTTGGAGAGGTATTTTACGAGAATTCCTGAGAAAATACTTAAGTTACACTCACTTATACAAGTGAGTGTAACTTAAGAGTCTTCAATCTTTCTTCATAAGGAAGATTTCTAATGCTATGTATTAATTTAGTCATCCTACGCTGAATGTTTTCTAACGAATTTATGTCCATTCTGTAATATGGAGACCAGAACTGAGCTGCATAATCTAGGTGGGGCCTTACTAATGATGTATAAAGCTGCAGTATGACCTCTGGACTTCTGTTGCTTACACTTCTTGATATGGTATAAACCTTGGTAATAAATACCGACAAGTTGGTTTAGAAAGACACGAAAGCAAACACTATAACATATTTATTAGAAAACGTTTCGGTCCTGGGACCTTGATCACTTCTAACATACAGAGGTAGAAAGACATTATATATATATATATAGGCGAAGAGTGAGATGTGACGCACGTGACCTGAGGAATGACATAAGAACATAAGAATGGAGGAACACTGTAGAAGGCGTTAAAATGGTATAAAATACCTGTAGGTATTTTATACCATTTTAATGTTCAATCTGTCAGACACTGCAACACAAGGGTATCTTGGTACAGACCTGCAATCAACTTCGACAACTTCCACTAGTGAGAGCGGCTGGATTTGAGAGGGACCTGACCTTTCAACATCTCAGTTCTTACCTCTCCTAGTGGCCTACGTCTCACCTCTTGGCGCTATAAATAGCTCCATTCTGTCACTTCATCTCCATATTGTTTCATACTATGGAACAATGCTCTTCTCCAGACTGAGGGACTGACCACCTCAAAACTTTAAGGGTGATGGACTGATTACATCGTCTTCAAGTATCTTCTGCTTCTATCAACTTTTCTGTACTTGACTGAAGAAGCCTACTGTGTAGGCGAAACGTTTCATAATAAAGATACCTTACTGTTGCATATGTGTCTTACCTAAGAACTGTAGAAGGCCTACTGGCCCATGCGAGGCAGGTCCTTATCAAAACAACCTCTGCCTATGTGTACGAATGGTATATAATACCGACAAGATGAGAGTAAGACACATATGCAACATCTGGGTATCTTTATTGTAGACGTTTCGCCATCCAGTGGCTTTATCAATACAAAATCTAGGACATAACTTGAAGACAGTACATAGTTCTACTGTCTTCAAGTTATGTCCTAGATTTTGTATTGATAAAGCCACTGGAGGGCGAAACGTCTACAATAAAGATACCCAGATGTTGCATATGTGTCTTACTCTCAACCTCTGCCTATGATGAGGACGGGTAGACGATGAAATCAAGTGACTCCTGTGTTTTGGGCTGGTGCTGCTTAAGTATCATGTTGCCAATTTTTTTTGAAATTTTGTATTTTTCCAGTGTTGCGTTATAGTGTCGGTGACGGCGATTAGTGAGGCTTCTAGGCACCGTCGGCGTCTGAGATCTGGTTCGGTGAGAACGAGTTGTGCCTCGTTCCAGTTCATCAAATGCCCCGTGGAGTCTCTGTGGAGGACACAGGCGTACCTTACATCGTCTCTGTTAGAGGCATTTCGATGCTCATTCAGGCGGACTGCAAGATCTCTGCCTGTCTCGCCTACATATTTCTTGGGACAGAACCCACAGGGGATAGTGTAGACGCCTGCTGTAGAAGTTAGAGGTGTGGGCTGCGTTTAGTAGTGAGGTCTTTGATAGAGGATGTGTTTATGGTGGAAACGTTGATGTTACTCATGCAAGTGCCCGGCGAGTATTCGTGGCAACATTCGCCACATGGGAGTACTATGAACTGTTTAGGGGACTGTTTCCATGGGCGGTTTGTTGAGGATAGCTTGTGCCTTGAGTCTGCAATCTCGGATAAGAAAGATGGGAATTGAAGACGTGTAAAGGCTTGGTTTTTGTAAGTGCATTCTTCTTCTAGAAAACAAGGCTGGAGATGCGAAAGCTCTCAAGAAGAAGCCAATGAGGACTCCTCTCTTAGTGCGGGTGTCTTGGTGTGAAAAAAGTGTATAAGTTTGTCCTTGTTGGGAGGTTTTCTATGCACTTTAAAGAGAAGTTTGTCACTGTCGGGAGATCTGCACAGTAGAACGTCGAGGAAAGGAAGTTTGCCAGCATTTTCGAGTTCAAGTGTAAACTTTATTGATGGTTCAACTGCATTTATCTTGTTGAGAAGGGCCTGGAAATTGAGACGTCTCGGATAGAAAAACCCAAAATATCATCAACGTTTTCTTAGCCAGGTAACGGTGTTGGGAATGAGGGTGCTGAATTTTTTCTGTCCCAAGTTTTCCATGAAGAGGTTGGCAAGCACAGCACTGAGCGGGCTGCCCATTGCCATCCCAAAGCATTGTTTGAACAGTTGTCCTGATACTTGAAGAAGTTGAAATTACACACAGTTTTCCCCTAGATTTGATGAAATCTAAGAGGTAAAGGGAGGTCGTGGTTTTCAGTGAGCCTCTGTCTCAGAATGTTGATTGCAGCGTCAGTAGAAACCCTTTGGGAAAGAGGCCCGTGACATCGAAGGAAGCCATCTTTTGTTTTTGACATTCAGGTTGGAATTCGGGAGAAAGGTCACCTGAGTGTTTGAGGTGGGCTTGACTGATAGTGCCCAGATGCGCTGAAAGTTTTTTGCAACGTTTTGGCCCGGCTAGTCTTGGTGCATTCCCCATGCCCGGTAGACGATTTCAACGTCTACCCCCTCAATCACAGCAAGGTTGTTTGATAATGGACCTGCCTCGCATGGGCCAGTAGCCTTCTACATTTCCTCCATTCTTAGTTCTTAAGACATTTCTCAGGCACGTGCTCCACATCTCCCTCTCCCGCCCAATATAAATAATAAATGTCCCTTTTTACCTTGTTTGTTAAGAAGTGATCAAGGTCCCCCGGAAACCCAAACGTTTTCTAATAAATATGTTATAGTGTTGCTAAATGTCTTTCTAACCAACTTTTTGATAAAATCCCAATAATCTATTTGCCTTATTACGTACGCTTAGGCATTGCTGTCCCCCCCCCCTTGGTTTAAGTTGCTGTCACCATAACCCCCCCCAAGTCCTTTTCGCAATCTTATGGCTAATTCTACATCATTTTAAATAAAGTACTAGGGTTATTGGCACTCCCAGCTTCAGTACCCTGCATTTATCTACATCGAACTGAATCCCGCCCACTTTCCTACCAAGAATAGATTGTTTAAATCCCCCTGAATTCCATAACTCTACTTTTGAATCAATTATCCTACCTTCTTTGTGTCATCGCGAATTTGCCATATCACTAAAATTCCCTCTCAAGATCATTATATATTTATAAAAAACAACGGGCCCAAGACCGCCCCCTGGGGAACGCCATTTGCAAGCCCCCACTGGTTTTAAACCCATTTAGGCCCTTTCTGCTTCCTGTCATGACCCATGACTCATCCCCAGAGCACTTTCCCCCAAGCCATGAGCGCCACTTTTTTTAACGTCTAGGTGCGGAATCTATCAAAACCCCTTACTAAAAACTAAGTAAATAATATCAATTCTTTATTTTGGTATCACCCAAAAAACTTTACTAAAAAATTTTAAAAAAATTTTTTTTGACAAAACCGGCCTCTTGGGAATCCATGCAGTACATTAATCAAACTATGCTTTTCGAGATGGCTTCTTATAATTCAGCTATAATTGCTCTAGTAATTTGCCCACAATTGGGTCAGGCTATTGGGCGTTTTGACGGAACGACTTGTCCCCTGTTTTAAAAATAGGGGAATTTAACATTTGCCATCTTCCACATATCAGACCTACCCTTTTGAAAAAAAATTAAAAAAATTAGTTGATGGGTTTCCCGAGTTCATTTTTCATTCCTTAAGAAACCCCTTTAAAAAAACCCCATCAGGGCCCCCGGGATTATTTGCTTCAGTCTTCTATCTCTTACAACCACTCACTATGACTGTATGTTTCATAAATTTTTTTTCTTCAGCCCACTTAAAAATTAATTACTGGAATATTTTTATTTTCTTTTCCCGTGTAAAAAAATGAGAGAAAATAATTATTTAAAATCAAGCACATTTCATTCTCTTTGTCAGTAAGGTGCCCATAGTTATTTTTAAGGGGACCTATCTTATCTCTAACTTTTGTTCTATAAACCTGGAAAAAACTTTTTGGGTTAGTTTTAGAATCCCCAGCAACTTTAATTTCATAGTCCCTTTTAGCTTTTCTTATCCCCTTTTTAATGTCCCTCTTAATGTCAATATACTGATTCATACATGGCCTTAACTGTTCCAAAACGAAGGGCTGCAATTCAAGACACAATGAAGTCAACGACATCTTTAAGAGAACCCTTGTTACAGCTGGATGCCCAGCCAAGAGGGAGCCCCGATCACTAGCAGCCAACAATACCCACAACCCAGCAACCCCCCCCCGACGGGATCACCATCAATCCTTGGTAGAATGGCAAACTCTTAGCATGGGACTATACCTGTGAGTCCACACTGGCTGACACCTATATCCATCACAGTGTGGGGCGAGAGAGAGGAGTTGCTGACCGCAGGGAGGAGTACAAGATCAGCAAGTACAGGGACATAAGCCAACAGTATCAATTTGTCCCATTGGGATCAGAGACCTTGGAATCATGGGGAAAAAATGCCACATGTTTCCTTAAAGAATTGGGTTCCAGACTCATCGACACCACCAGGGACCCAAGGGCAGCCACTTTCATGTTCCAGCGCCTCAGCGTAGCTATCCAGAGGGGAAATGCTGGCTGAATACTTAGATCGCTTCCAGTCTCGGAGTATCTGGAGGAAATTCATGATCTTTGATACATTGTGCCATTTTATTCATGCTTATATTTTTCTGTAAATGTATTCTGTTTATTAATATATATAATATATATATATATATATATAATATTATATATATATATATATATATATATATATATATATATATATATATATATATATATATATATATATATATATATATATATATATATATACATACATATATACATATATATATAATATATATATATATATATATATATATATATATATATATATATATATATATATATATATATATATAACATATCATATACATATATATATATATATTATATATATATATATATATATATATATATATTATATATATATATATATATATATATATATATATATTATATATATACATATATGGTTTAGAAAGACACGTAAGCAAACACTATAACATATTTATTAGAAAACGTTTCGGTCCTGGGACCTTGATCACTTCTAACATACAGAGGTAGAAAGACATTATATATATAGGCGGAGAGTGAGATGTGACGCACGTGACCTGAGGAATGTCATAAGAACATAAGAATGGAGGAACACTGTAGAAGGCCTACTGGCCCATGCGAGGCAGGTCCTTATCAAACAACCTCTGCCTATGATGAGGACCAGTAGACGATGAAATCATGTGACTCCTGTGTTGTTGGGTTGGTGCTGCTTAGTATCATGTATGCCAATGTTTTTGAAATTTTGTAGTTTCCAGTGTTGCGTTCTATAGTGTCGGTGACGGTGATTTAGTGAGGCTCTAGGCACCGTCGGCGTCTGAGGTCTGGTTCGGTGAGAACGAGTTGTGCCTCGTTCCAGTTCATCAAATGCCCGTGGAGTCTCTGTGGAGACACAAGCGTACCTTACATCGTCTCTGTTAGAGGCATTTCGATGCTCATTCAGGCGGACTGCAAGATCTCTGCCTGTCTCGCCTACATATTTCTTGGGACAGAACCCACAGGGGATAGTGTAGACGCCTGCTGTAGAAGTTAGAGGTGTGGGTGCGTTTAGTAGTGAGGTCTTTGATGAGGATGTGTTATGGTGGAAACGTTGATGTTATCATAGCAAGTGCCCGGCGAGTATTCGTGGCAACATCGCCACATGGGAGTACTATGAACTGTTTAGGGGCTGTTCCATGGCGGTATTGTTGAGATAGCTTGTGCCATGGAACAGCCCCCTAAACAGTTCATAGAACTCCATGTGGCGATGTTGCCACGAATACTCGCCGGGCACTGCTATGAGAACATCAACGTTTCCACCATAAACACATCCTCTATCAAAGACCTCACTACTAAACGCAGCCCCACACCTCTAACTTCTACAGCAGGCGTCTACACTATCCCCTGTGGGTTCTGTCCCAAGAAATATGTAGGCGAGACAGCAGAGATCTTGCAGTCCGCCTGAATTGAGCATCGAAATGCCTCTAACAGAGACGATGTAAGGTACGCCTTTTCCTCCACAGAGACTCCACGGGGCATTTAAATGAACTGGAACGGGGCACAACTCGTTCTCACCCAACCAGACCTCAGACGCCGACGGTGCCTAGGGAAACCTCACTAATCACCGTCACCGACACTATAGAACGCAACACTGGAAACTACAAAATTTCAAAAACATTGGCATACATGAACTTAAGCAGCACCCAACCCAACAACACAGGAGTCACATGATTTCATCGTCTACTGGTCCTCATCATAGGCAGAGGTTGTTTTGATAAGGACTTGCCTCGCATGGGCCAGTAGGCCTTCTACAGTGTTCCTCCATTCTTATGTTCTTATGACTTTCCCCAGGTCACGTGCGTCACATCTCACTCTCCGCCTATATATAATGTCTTCTACCTCTGTATGTTAGAAGTGATCAAGGTCCCAGGACCAAAACGTTTTCTAATAAATATGTTATAGTGTTTGCTTACGTGTCTTTCTAAACCAACTTGTCGGTATTTATTACCAAGGTTTATACCATATACATATATAATATATATATATATTTATATATATATATATTATATATATATATATATATATATATATATATTATTTATATATTATATATATAATATATAATATATATATATACATATATATAACATATATATGTATATATAAATATATGTATATATATATATATTATATATATAATATATATATATAATATATATATATATATATATAATATATATAATTATATATATAATATTTTATATATATATATATATAAAAATATATATAATATATATTATGCAAAACAACCACTGTGAAAGAGTAGTGAAATTCTAAGCGCTTTCGTGACTACTCACAGTGTCAAGGAACCGAAAGTAATACATCAAAGGAAGGCAATAAAAGGGCTTAGACCACACCTCACAGTCAAGTCCCACAACAAAGAAACACCTGACGCGAGACAATACCGGACTCAAAAAAAAAAGAGGAACACTGCAGTAGGTCCGCTGGTCCAACTAGACAGGTCCTCACGACAACCCGCCAACAAATCATTCTACCCAAGAAATAAGGTTTATTATTTGTCCAATGTATTATTAAACTCTAAATAAATTTTATTAATTATAAATGAATCAAATTTATACAAACCTAAGGAAATATTCATATTATTTTCAAAACTGTTTTTTATGAAACAAGATTCAATTATATTCCTGTCGACCATGGACTTGCTTGATACAACTTTTTCAACTTTTTGAAAATCAATTGAATGGTTAAAGTCTTTCCCATGAATAAATAGAGCATTGGAATCTTGTCCAGTTCTAATGCTATATTTATATTGTTCTAATCTAAGTTCGAGACTTTTACCAGTTTGACCGTAATAAACTTTATCGCAAATTTTACAAGGAATCTTACAGACACATTCGTCAGCATTTTGTGAGAAATTCTTTATCAAAAGTTTTTTTTACTGTATCAAGATTTTTAAATACAACTTTAATATTAAACGTCTTAAGAAGAGAAGGCATATCAACCAAGTTTTCATGGTAAGGGAGAACCAACATATTTTTAGTTGAATAAGGCTGGTTGTCCCTTTTTGGGTTGTAAAAAGTATTTCTAGCAATTTTAAATGATTTATTAATTACATTCCTCGGGTATTTCAGATCATTTGCTATATCATAAATTTTGGATATTTCTTCGTCTATGAACTCTGGACTACAAATACGTAAAGCTCTCAAAAACATTGATGAGAAAACAGACAGTTTAACTTTATCTTGATGCGAAGAATACTAGTGGACATAGGAACAGTTATTTGTAGGTTTTCTGTAAATTTTAAATTTGAATTCATTATTACTCTTAATAATTAAAACATCTAGAAAAGGCAATGAGTTATTTTCCTCAAACTCAACAGTAAAGTTTATTGAATGGGCTAAGCTATTTAATTTTCCAAGGAAATGGTGCATATCTACATTTTTGGGCATAAGACACAAAATATCATAACATCTGAACCATTTGCTCATAGGGAGGATTGTGTTTGCAATTTGTTTCAAAAATTCCCATGTATAGGTTACTAGAGCAGGTAAAGAGGATCCCCATTGCCATAAACCCGATTTCGGTGTAAAATTTATCATTTTAAATACAAATTTTGCATCAACAATGCAAAGTTTAATAAGTTTAATGATAGTAGGAACTGGCAATGGTAAATCATAGTTAACGAGTTCTTCAGATAAGAAACTTAATAAATCATCAACAGGAACTTTCGTAAACAAGGAAGTAACATCAAAACTAACCATGTTAAAATCATTTAAGTCAGTCAAGGAGCTTAATTTATCAACTATATCTATGTTGTTTTTGACATTGAAGTTAGAAATTTTACCAACAATAGAGCTCAAAATGTCAACAAGCCATTTGGATACTTTATACGAAACTGATTCTATGGAGCTAATAATTGGTCTGTAAGGTAAAGATGGATTAGTGGAAGTAAATTGTTTAATTAATTCATCTTTGCCTTTTAGCAGAAGTTTTATTGTTTTATTGAAATTGCTGTTAAAGGTTTCTAAGGGATTCTTTCTAAGTTTAGAATAGGTTTCAGTATCATCTAAGAGATTATTAATTTTTTCTTGGTAATCATTTTCTTTCATAATTACTATTGCATTTATTTTGTCTGCTTTGTGTTAAAATTCTGGCCAGTATTTTCTTCATAATTTAGGCAAGGGGGTTTGTATGACACTCTGTAATCTCCAGACTAATTGGTGAGTCTTATTATTATAAATTCTCTTTCAATGTATATGTATTCACATTTTAAATTTAATATACAGTCCACATATTTATATTAATGTTTTTACCAGAATTCCTGGTGATGTATATTTCATTTGAAATTAATGTAGGTCCAGAGTGACTTGTGGAGAGATAGATTATCGTAGGAATCGATGGAGGACATTTTTTGTGACCTAGGTGTCCTAAAATTCCTACTTGTCTCTGTAACCTTGATAAAGAATAATTATCTTTGTTACCATTTACTGGTATGTATCTTATGAGTTACATCCAGGTAAATTTAATTTTCCACAATAGTTGCCTGTTGGATCCTTGATCGAATTGTATGTAATTAGTGAAGTAATTAATTAGTGAATTAATTAATTAATAATTATATGTGAAATGACAGAAGGAGTTGGATGTTAGGTCCGCAAATTTACTTAATGTGTAGTGGATTATAATTATTACTATACTAAATTTGCTAAGCCAAAGTCTGGCTAGAATTTATATTAGCGTATTTGTATAATATTAATTTTGCTAAGCCAAGTCTGGCTAAAGTTCATATTATTGTGTATTTAAAATTTATATTACAATTTCCTTACATGAGTAATTGGTAAGCTCAAGTGTAGCTAAGATTATTAATGTATATTTAAAGTTTATATTATAATTTTCTTACATGTAATTCCTAAGCTCAAGTGTAGCTAAGATTATTAATGTATATTTAAAGTTTATATTATAATTTCATTACTTGTAATTGCTAAGCTCAAGTAGTTAGGATTTATTCAAGGTAAGTTGTAATATTTACCTTTATAAAGAGCATAATTAAGTACATATCAGTGTTATTAATTAAGTTGAATTTAATATAAATACATTGTATCATGGGTGAAAATGAAGAAATTAATGTAGATGACAAACACATGGAATTTAGAGCAAAAAAATCATCATTGCAAGCTAGAAAAGGGTCATGTAACAAAGGCATACAATAAATGTTTGGAATTAATGAATCAAGAAACTGCGAGTACTGATGATTTAAAATTGTATTTAGATGCTTTAGGGAACAGATATGATTCATACAAATTATATTACAAAAATATGAAGGAGATTTGTTAATAAATTGTGGAGATGAGACAGAAATAAATCTTATGATTAACCAGTATTATGAATTAGAAGAAAAGATTCTTTCTTGTAAAAGTCAGGCTTTGAATAAATTAAAAGGTGTAAACCAGGCAGTTAATCAATCTGTTCCAACAAATAAGATGTCTTTGCCAAAACTCCCAGAATTATGTTTACCTGTATTTAATCCTGGAGAAAATTGGGAGGAGTTTTGGTCAATTTTTAAAGCAGCCGTGCATGATAGGAGTTACTTAGCATGTGTAACTAAATTATTTTACCTCAAAGGACAGATAAGAGGAGATGCTCACATACTCATACAAGCCTTTCCCAATGTAGATGATCTTACAAGGAAGCAGTTGACTTGTTGAAGGTCACTTATGGTAATATAA
>NC_069439.1:35273666-35318303 GCF_026875155.1 Cherax quadricarinatus | reverse complement strand
GACCACCCCCCTAACACAACCAACATTATTATGCCCTGCTGTTTATGCATTTCACAAAACCCACAAAAATTTGGGCCACCACCTACCAACAGCACATACACCAAACACAAACTCTTGCGCACAAAACACACATACACACACACATACACCCCACACACATCACACACACACACACACACACACACACACACACGCACACACGCACGCACCACACACAAAACACACACTCGCACACACACACACACACACCCCACATAAAGTAGTCTTTGGGTAGGAAGTAAAACCCCACCACAGAACTGCAGGAGGCCAAGAGAGGAGTACGAAGAAAACAACAGGGTGATGGTGGACACACTGCTGAGGTGGCAAGAAGAGCTCACTCGACCCGAGAAAAGGGTTACGGGTATTGGGCGATTTCAACCACAGGGAGATCGACTGGGAAAACCTGGAGCCACATGGGGGTCCCGAACATGGAGAGCCAAGATGATGGATGTGGTACTTAAAAAACCCTCATCAACATGTCAGGGACACAACCAGAGAGAGAGGGGAGGATGAGCCAGCAAGACTGGATCTTGTGTTCACCCTGAGCAGTTCAGACATTGAAGCCCTCACTTACGAGAGGCCCCTTGGAGCTAGTCACGTGGTTCTGAGTTTTGAGTATATAGTTGAGTTACAAGTGGAGAAGGTAACGGGAACTGAAGGGGACGGGCCAAACTAAAAAGGGGGACTACACGGGTATGAGAAACTTCCTGAAAGGTTCATGGGACAGAGAAAGGGTAGGAAAATCAGAAAACGAGATGATGGAATATGTGGCAACAAAGTGAAAGGGAGCAGGGGAAAAGTTTTGTTCCCAAAGGGGAAACAGAAATAATAGGAAGACCAAAACGAGTCCTTGGTTTACCCGAAGGTGTGGGGAGGCAAAAACTAAGTGCAACAGAAAAATGGAAAAGGTAAGGAGGCATAGGACCCAGAAACAGGAGATTAGTAGAAGACCCAGAAACGAGTATGCACAGATAAGAGGGAGGCCCAGCGGGCAGTATGAAAACGACATAGCATCGAAAGTCAAAAACTGACCCGAAACTGCGTATAGCCACATTAGGAGGAAGACAAACAGTTCAAAGACCAGGTGATAAGGCTGAGGAAAAAAGGTGGAAACTCACAAGAAACGATCAAGAGGTATGTGAGGAGCTCAACACGAGATTTAAGGAAGTATTTACAGTAGAGACAGGGAAAGGGCTCTGGGGGACGACCAGATGGGGACACCAGCAGGGAATACACCAACAAGTGTTGGACGACATACATACAGATGAAGAGGAGGTGAAGAAACTGCTAAGGGACATCGATACCTCAAAGGCAATGGGACCGGACAACATCTCCAAGTGGGTCCGCATATAACAGGAAGGGCACTGCAATGGATCAGAGAATACCTGACAGGGAGGCAACAACGAGTCTGGTACGTAATGATGTATCACAGTGGGCACCCACAGGGGTCGGTCCTAGGACCAGTGCTATTTTTGGTATATGTGAACGACATGTTGGAAGGGTTAGACTCAGAAGTGTCCCTGTTTGCAGATGATGTGAAGTTAATGAGGAGAATTAAATCTGATGGGGGACCAGCAGGACTTCAAAGGACCTGGACAGACTGGACCCGGTCCAGAAAATGGCTTCTCGAATTTAATCCTGCCAATGCAAAGTCAGAAAAAAGGGGAAAAGGGCACAAAAAACACGACAGATATGGGCTGGGGCCAAAGACTGCAAACCCACCAAGGGAAAGATTTTGGGGGTTAGTTAACACCGGCATGTCCCGGAACACACATCAATCAGATAATGCTGCAGCATATGGGCCCCCTGGCAACCTGAGAACAGCTTTCCCGAAACCTTAGTAAGGAACGTTCAAGACACGTCCCACCGGTATGTCGGCCCCTACTGGGTATGCGACCTTTTGGAACCGCACTTGAAATAAAGCACGTCAAGAAACTAGAGAAAGTACAAGGTTTGCCACAAGGTAGTTCCAGAGCTAAGGGAATGTCCTATGAAAAAGATTAAGGTAAATCGGCCGACGACACGGGACAGGAGGGTCAGGGAGACATGCTAACGACATATAAAGAAACTAGCTGGAATAGACAAGTGGAAAAAGACAGGAATGTTCCAGGAGGGACACAGAAACAAGAGGCCACAATTGGAATATGATGACACAAAGGAGTCAAGAAGAAATAGGAAGTATTCTTCAGTCATAGAGTTGTAAGGCAGTGATAGCCTATAGAACATGACTAATGAGGCAGGAACCAAACACAGATTTAAGACGAGTTTGATAAAGCTCATGGAGCGGGGAGATAGAGGGCCCATTAGCAACTGGAGAAGAGGCGGGGCCAGGAGCTAAGACACGACCCAGCAACCACAAATAATGAGTACACACACAACTACACACAACACACCCACAACACACTACAGACCTGTATCACTAACGTGTATAGAAAAGCAAGTCCCATGGAGAGAACATCAGGAGGAAGTTGGTGGGGCACCTGAAAGAAACAAGTAATAATGACAACCAGCACGGTTGCAGGAAGGAAAATCTGGTCACAAAACCTACCTAGAGTTTTTATGACAAGGTGACAAAGTAAGACCTAGAGGAGAGAGGGGTGGATCGACTGCATATTTTTTGGACTGCAAGAATGCCTTCGACACAGTTCCTCCTCCCAGGAGGTTACTGCAAAGCTAGAGATCAGCCATCACAAAGAGGAAAGGCACTGCAATGGATCAGAGAATACCTGACAGGGACACCAACGATCGTGTACGCGACGAAGAGCCAGATTGGCGCCTTGGACAAGCGGGTTCCACAGGGTCAGTCCCTAGGACCTGTGCTGATCTTGTATATTTAAACGAAATAACGAAGGGATAGACTCAGAAGTGACCTTGTTTTGCAGATGAATGCGAAAGTTAATGAGAAGAATTCAAATCGGATGAGATCAGCAGACTACAAAGAGACCTGGACAGGCAACAAGCCTGGTCCACAACTGGCTCCTTAATTTAACCCTGCCAATGCATGTTCATGAAGATTGGGAAGGGCAAAGAAGACCGCAGACACAATTATAAGTTTAATTGGCCAAAGACTGCAAACCTCACTCCACGGAAAAAGGATCTGGGGTGGACTAACACCGACAAAACTCCTGAGGCGCACATCACTCAGAAACTGCTGCAGCATACGGCTCCTGGCAAACCTACGGATAGCGTTTCCCATACCTCAGTAAGGATTCGTGTAAGACTCTGTATACCATTTACTCAGGCCCCCATACTGGAGTATGCAGTACACCAGTTTGGAATCCACACCTAGTTCAACACTCAAGAAATTAGAGAAAGTGCAAAGGTTTGCAAACAAAACTATCCCAGAGCTACGGAGATTGTCCTACGAAGAAATGATGAGGAAATCGGCCTGACGACACTGGAGGACAAGAGGGTCAGTGGAGACATGAAAACGACATATCAAATACTGCGCGGAATCACAAGGTGGACAAAGACGGATTCCAGAGAAGGAACACAGACACAAAGGTCAAAATTGGAAGTTGAAGACGCAGATAATCAAAGGGAAGTTAGGAAATATATCTTCAAGTCATAGAGTAGTCAGGCGTGAATAAGCCTAGAAATTGACGTAGTGGAGGCGTAACCATACACATTTTTAAGGCTAGGTATGATAGAGCTCATGGGGCAGGGAGAGAGAGGACCTAGTAGCAATCAGCGAAGAGGCGGGGCCAGGAGCTGTGACTCGACCCCTGCAACCACAAATAGGTGAGTACAAATAGGTGAGTACACACACACACACACACACACACACACACACACACACACACACACACACACACACACACAAACACACACCACAGGCAGGACTTCAAAGAGACCTGACAGGGTTACAGGGTGTCCAGCAACTGGCTCCTCGAATTTAATTAACCCTCCAAATGCAAAGTCTGGAAGACCAGGGAAGGACAAAGAAGACAGGAGACAGAGTATAACTGGGTGCCAAAGATTGCAAACCTCACTCCAAGAAGTAAAGCTTGGGCTGAGTAAACACCGAGCACGTCTCCGGAAAGCACACATCAACCAGATAACTGCTGCAGCATATGGGCGCCTGGAAAACGTGAGAATAACGTTCCTATACCGTAGTAAGGAATCGTTCAAGACCTGCATACTTTGTACGTCAGGCCCATACTGGAGTATTCAGTACCAGTTTTGGAACCCACACCTAATCAAGCACGTCAAGAAATTAGAGAAATTGCAAAGTTTTGCAACAATGTTAGTTCCAGAACTAAAGGGAATGTCTTACGAAGAAAATTTTAAGAAAATCGCCTGTCGACACTGGAGGACAGAGGGTTAGGGGGGACATGATAACGGCATACAAAATACTGCGTGGAATAGATAAGGTGGACAGAGACAGGATGTTCCAGAGAGGGGACACAGAAACAAGGGGTCACAATTGGACGTTGAAGACTCAGATGATCAAAGATTTTTAGGAATTTATTTCTTCAGTCATAGGGTTGTCAGGAAGTGGAATATATGGCATTTTATGTATGGAAAGAGTTGGAAGAGGGACCTAGTACGATTTATGAAGAGGCAGGGCCAGGAAACTTGCCCTCAAACCCCTTGAAACCCCTCAACTAGGCGAGCACAACCCACCACACGAATTTCGCCCCACGATAACCTCTCACCACAACACAACAACACTAAAACACCACTCAAAATACCAAAACTCCAAATCACTATATACCATGCAGACCACCATAACTCCATCTTAAACCAAGCAAACACCACCTGAACATACCACACTACCCATACAACACTTTCATCCAAATATGACACTAACAGCAACACACACACCACTGTCCATAAAGCACCTCAAACAATAACCTCCTCTATCATCCCTATACTTTCCATACCACACTCACTACCTCCCAAGGCAAAGCTAATTCCCAGTAATTGCAGGCAGTGCAAGATATATTAAGTGAAATGCTGGGGAGTGATTAGTACACTGAGAGGAAGCTCAGTGAAGGGGCAACGGCTCTTCAAAAACCTTGTCTCCATGCATAAGGGGTTTACTAACAGGCCCCTGGCTATCTTCAAGATGGAACTCGACAAATACCTCACTTTGGGCTCCTGATCACCCAAAGCTATAGTGTTTTTGCTGGACTGGGGGGGAAGGTACAAACATCCTGCATGATCAGACCAGTAATTAGGGGGCCTGATCTGGACGAGGCCTCGTAGAAAGTGACCTCTGGAGAGACTACTTTGACCTTTTGGTAATCCTAACACGATATTCTACAATCCCGTCATATTCATCACACTACCACAATACTCAACACTCACTAACTTGCTTCCTTACTACCATCCAAACACAACATTCACAACTTCCTCCGACCATACTGACCATTACAACACACTACAGTAGGCACTACTACACTCCCCAACACCCACCTATAACAATCATCACCTCCAGTCAATACACTCACTACCGAAACATTTAAAAATCACCATCACCCACCCTGTATAACATCAAAGGAACACTTCACTTCTCACTACCACGAACGCTAGACCAGTCATAATAAAACTGAAAAACAGAAAATAATATATAAAGAATTTATGACATTTATTCATAAAGGCTGTAATAAATAAATATGCAAAGAGTTTCCCTCCGTCCGACCGCTGATATAACATTATCTGATCCCAGACCCCGTTGTCCCAAAGGGGGAAATTTTTTACTCGTTTCCTCGCTGCTTTTTGAAAACTCAGCTTGTGCCATAAATTCTTAAAGCGTGAAACATTTTGAGCTAAATTTTGAACGAGATTACTTTTTTTTACAAATCTGCTACGTATGCTGTAGCTTTGTAGTAAGACAGAGCAAAGGTAGAGGGAGAGTTTACTTGCAAAATTTATGAGACTCGTAATTATGCTTTCTGTTAATATTCATAACAGTCAATTTTAAGATATGAAGATCAGTACACTACTTATTTAAGAAAGTGAGATTCTTGTAATGTAGAGGGTAATATGAAACTGACAAAATATAAGTGAGAACATGTAAACATAAGCTTCTTTATGGCCTAATCCTAATCACGAGTGAAAAAAGGTAGAACTGCGAGACACGTTCTTGTTTTGGCCATAGCCTGCTAGAGTGCCCATGCTAGAATGCGAGGAACGTTCTTGTTATGGGCCATAGGCCTGCTAGAGTGCCATGCTAGAACTGCGAGAACGTTCTTGTTAGGGGCCATAGCCTGCTAGAGTGCCCATGCTAGAATTGCGAGGAACGTTCTTGTTTTGGGCCAGTAGGCCTGCTAGAGTGCCCATGCTAGAACTGCGAGGAACGTTCTTGTTATGGGCCAGTAAGGCCTGCTAGAGTGCCCATGCTAGAATTGCGAGGAACGTTCTTGTTATGGGCCAGTAGGCCTGCTAGAGTGCCCATGCTAGAATTGCGAGGAACGTTCTTGTTATGGGCCAGTAGGCCTGCTAGAGTACCCATGCTAGAACTGCGAGGAACGTTCTTGTTATGGGCCAGTAGGCCTGCTAGAGTGCCCATGCTCTACACTCTTGCTTCTACTAGTAGCCTTACCCCCCCCCCCCCACCCTCTTTCTGAAGCCTTCAATATTTTCTGCGCCTCACCTTATAATAATAATAATAATAATAATAATAATATTAAATATAATAATAATAATAATATAATAATAATAAAAGAATAATAAAAATAAAAATAAATAGAATAACATAAATAATAATAATAACAATGATAATAATAATAATTATAAAAAATATATAATAATAATTTAAGGGGTAATAAATTTTTTAAAAAAGTTTTAATAAAAATTTTAAATCCAATAAAATTAAAACAAAAAACCCCTTGGGGTTATAATTTGGTCCCTTAATTGACAAGTTTGCCCCTCGGGGGGGGCTTTTTCAAGTAACAAAGGAAATTTCCTTGGGGGGGGGTTCAGTATTTATGGGCCTTGTTCGGTTGAAAATTTTTGGTTTGGAGAAAGCTGTTTCCAGGATTTTTCCGGGGGGGGGTTTTGGTTCTTGGGTAAAAGCGGGTTTTTGGGAAAATTTAATAGATTAAATTTTTTTCTTGAATTGGGATGGTAAAAGGGTTTCCCTTGGGGATTTTCAGTTGTTTGCCGTTTGGTTTCCCTTGAAAATTGTTTGGGTTTTGTTTTTTTCGTGCCCCAGATTTTTGGTTTGGTAGTCTTAAAAGGGAAAATTTTTTTCCCGTGATTAAATTTTTTGGAATTGCCTGTTTACAGGGGATTCCTTGATGGTCTTTGGTTGGTAGGTTTTAAAAATACTTTGGAAATTTTATTTTGAAAATTTTTTGGGAAAAAAGGGTTTGGGCCCCGGGAGGGGGGGGAAGGCCCCTTTACTCTTGGGATGCCCTTTGGTGTTTTGGGTTTTTTAAGGGTAGGTCTTAGGAATGAGAGGAAAAGGATTTGAAAAAATTTTTTCAATATTGGGGGGGCATTTCTTTCCCCCAAGGACCTCTGGGTTTGAAAAAAGGAATGGGTTTGGGGTTTTGGGGAATAAAGGAAAGGGGGAATTTTAAAAAATATTTTTCGTCCCTTTCCTTTCTTTGTGCTTTGGTCCGAGGAAAAACCCCTTTTAAAACACCCACTTTAGTTTTGGTGTCGTTGTGAGAGGGGAAAGGGGGAAAAAGGGATCGGTTATTGGGTATTTGGTTTTGGGGGGGGATAGATTTTTTAAAACGAAGTTCAGGTCATTTTGGGCAGAGAAAAACATCAAAAAGGAAGAGTTTTTGCCATTTCTTCTTCAAGTGTGAACGGTTTTAGGGGTTTCGACCTGTTGAGCTTGTTTTGGAAGTTTAAAAACGTTGAAGCGCCTGGGATTTTATTGAGAAGAATGTCGTCAACATAAAGGGCCAGGTGACAGTCAAAGGGAAATTAAGGGTGGGAAACGCTCGCTCCAGATTTCCCAAATTTATAATTTGCCGGGGAAAGGGCCACTGAGTGGCGAGCCCATGGGTAGCCCAAAAAGTCTTTTAAAAAGAGGTGTTTTTTTCGAAAGAAAAAACACGTAAAGCCGTCAAAATATTTTCAACGAGGTCAAAGGGAAATCGTTTGGCTGGAATAGGAAGATAAAGTGAATCGTCAATTTCCTGCGCAAGAAACTTTTGGCTTTTTGTAGTAAGGTACTTTGGTGAATGGGGAATTTAAACGTAAAAGGCGGGAAAAGTTTCTTTTTCCCCTGATGTTGATGTTGCAAATTTGCGATTGAGAAGTTTAAACCCGAGTTTTTTAGATGTGCTGGACGATTCCCCAAAGATTTTGAGGGGTTTTTACGAGAATTCCTAAAAAAATATTTTAAGTTACACTCACTTATACAAGTGGTGTAATTTTAAGAGTTTTCAATCTTTCTTCAAAAGGGAAAAATTTCTAATGCTATGTTTTTAATTTAGTCAACCAAACGCTAAAATTTTTTTTCAAAACGAATTTATTTTCCTTTCTGTAATATGGAGCCCAAACTGAGCTGCAAAATTTCGGGGGGGGGGGCCTTACAAGATGTAAAAAAAGCTGCAGTATCCCTCGGGACTTTTTTTTGGCTTAACATTTTTGATATTTAAAACCTTGGTAATTTAAAAAACCGACAATTTTGGTTTTTAGAAAACACGAAAGCAAACACTAAAAAATTTTTAATTAGAAAACGTTTCGGTCCTGGGACCTTTGATCATTCTAAAAAATACAGAGGTAAAAAAGACTTTATATATATAAAGGGGGGAAGGTGAGATTTTGACGCACGTGACCTGAGGAAGTCATAAAAACATAAGAATAGAGGAACACTGTAGAAGGCCTACGGGCCCATGCGGGGCGGTCCTTATCAAAACAACCCTCCAAATAAAAGAGGACGGGAAGACGATAAAATCATGGACCCCCTGTGTTTTTGGGCTGGTGCTGTTTAAGTATCATATATGCCAATGTTTTTTTTAAATTTTGAGTTTTCCAGTGTTTTCGTTCTATAGTGTCGGTGCCGGCGATTAGTGAGGCTTTTTAGGCACCCCTCGGCGTCTAGGGCTGGGTTTGGGGAGAACGAGTTGTCCTCGTTTCCCGTTCATCAAATCCCCGTGGAGTCTCTGTGAGGGCACAGGCTACCTTAAAATCTCTCTGTTAGAGGCATTTCGATGCCCCATTCAGCGGACTGCAAGATCCCGCCCGTCTCGCCAAAAAATTTCTTTGGGGGAGAACCCACAGGGGGTAGTGAGAAAGCCCCGCTGTAGAAGTTAGAGGTGTGGGGCTGAGTTTTCCCTAGTGAGGTCTTTGATAGAGGGGTGTGTTTAGGTGGGGAAAAGTTTTTATGTTACCATAGCAAGTGCCGCGGCGAGTACTCGTGGCAACAAACGCCACAAAGGGAGTACCTTTTGAACGTTTGGGGGGCTGTTCCCTGGGCGGTTTTTTGAGGGTAGCTTGTGCCTTGATCCCCAATCTCGGGTGAAAAAAGATGGGAACTGAAGAAAGTGTAAAGGCTTGTGTTATGTAAGTGGGATTCTTCTTTTTAGGAAAAAAAGGGCTGGATGTGTGAAGAGCTCTTTAAGAAGAAAACCAATGAGGACTCCTTTAAATTGTCGGGTGTCCCCGGGTGAATAAAAGTGTATAAGATCGTCCTTTTTGGGAGTTTTTTTAACACTTTTAAGAGAAGTTTTCACTGTCGGGGGATCTGCACAGTAGAACGTCGAGGAAAGGAAAATTTGCCATATTTTCGAGTTTCCCAAATGAAACTTTATTGATTGGGTTTAAAAATGCATTATCTTGTTTAAAGGGGCCCGGATATTTTGGGGCGTCCCCGGGTTTGAAAAAACCCAAAATATCATTTTAAAGTTTTAAAATAGCCAGGGAACGGTTGGGAAAGAGGGTGCTGAATTTCTCGTTCCAAGTTTTTCCATGAAAGGGTTTTTAAGCACGCCCCTGAAGGGCTGCCCATTGCCATTTCCCAAAACATTGTTTTTTAAAAAGTTTTTCCTGATACTTTGAAGAATTTTAAATTAACCACAATTTTCCCCTAAAATTTATGAAATCTAGAGAGGGAAAGGGGGTCGGGGTTTTCATGAGCCTCTGTCTCAGAAAGTTGATTGCAGCCCTCGTAGGAAAGTTGGGAAAGAAAGGGGTGTGACATCGAAGGAAGCCAAAGCTTTTTTTTTTTGACATTCAGGGTTTGGGAAAATTTGGGAGAGAAGGGCACCTGGGGTTTGAGGGGGCTTGGGCTGAAAAGTGCCCCGAAGCGCTGAAAGGTAAAATTTTGGGAAGGTGGCCCCGGGTAGTCCTGTGTGGGGCATTCCCTATGCCCCCGGGGAGACGATTTCATTTTGTCTACCCTCCCATCACAGGAAAAGGTTGTTTTGATAAGGGCCCTGCCTCCCCATGGGCCAGTAAAAGGGCCCTTTCTAAAAAGTGGGTTTCCCCCATTCTTATGTTCCCTTAAAGACATTTCTCAGGGGCACTGAGTCACATCTCACTCTCCGGGCCAATATATATATATAAAATAAAGTCTTCTACCTCCCGTATTTTAGGGAAATGATCAAGGTCCCAGGGCCGAAAACTTTTTCTAAAAATTGTTATTTTTTTGCCCTTTCGTGTCTTTTTTAAAAACCCAAATTCCCTTTTATAAATCCCAATAATCTATTTGCCCTTTTTACGTACGCTTTTGGCCCTTGCTGTCTTTGGTTTTAAAGGGTTTCTGCTCAAACCCTAAACCCCCAAGTCCTTTTCGCAAACTGTATTGGGGTAATTCCCAAAATCATTTAACTTATAAGTACTAGGGGTTTTGGGGACTCCCAAGCTTCAGTACCTTCATTTAAACCCAAAATCGAACTGCATCTGCCAAATTTTCTGACCAAAATAGAGTTTGTTTTTAAATTTCCCCTGAAGTTCCCCTAACATTTTACGTTTGAATCAATTTAACCTACCCATCTTTGTGTCACGGCGAATTTGCCATAAACACAGTAAATTTCCCCCATCAAGATCATTGATATAAAAAAATTTAAAAAACAACGGGGCCCCAAAACCGACCCGGGGGAAAAAACCCCTTTTCACAGATCCCCACTCGGATTTTTCCCCCTTTTTGGGCACTCCCCTGCTTCCCCGTCAGTGAGCCAGAAATCGATTTCCCCGAGAGCCCTTTTTCCCCCCAAAGCCAAGAGGGTGCCCCTTTCTTTAACAGTCTATGGGGGCGGAACTCTAAAACAAAAAAACCCTTTCTAAAAATCTAAATAAATAATATCAAATTCTTTATTGTGTTTAAAAACCCAAAACTTTACTGAAGAAAGGGTTTAAAAAATTAGTTAGACAAGACCGCCTCTTTTAATCCATGCTGAGTATCATTAAACAAGCTATGCTTATCGAGATGGCTTCTTATAATCTCAGCTATAATTGATCTCTAGTAATTTGCCTACAATTGAGGTCAGGCTTATTGGGCGGTAATTTGACGGTAACGACTTGTCCCCTGTTTTAAGAATAGGAATTACATTAGCCATCTTCCACATATCAGACACTACACCTGTTTGAAGAGATAAATTAAAAATATTAGTTGATGGTTCACAGAGTTCCATTTTGCATTCCTTAAGAACCCTTGAAAAAACCTCATCAGGACCCGGCGACTTATTTTGCTTCAGTCTGTCTATCTGCTTCACAACCATCTCACTAGTGACTGTGATGTTACATAATTTATCTTCTTCTAGCCCACTGTAAAAATTAATTACTTGAATATTATTAGTGTCTTCCTGTGTAAAAACTGAGAGAAAATAATTATTTAAAATCAAGCACATTTCATTCTCTTTGTCAGTAAGGTGCCCATAGTTATTTTTAAGGGGACCTATCTTATCTCTAACTTTTGTTCTATAAACCTGGAAAAAACTTTTTGGGTTAGTTTTAGAATCCCCAACAACTTTAATTTCATAGTCCCTTTTAGCTTTTCTTATCCCCTTTTTAATGTCCCTCTTAATGTCAATATACTGATTCATACATGGCCTTAACTGTTCCAAAACGAAGGGCTGCAATTCAAGACACAATGAAGTCAACGACATCTTTAAGAGAACCCTTGCTACAGCTGGATGCCCAGCCAAGAGGGAGCCCCGATCACTAGCAGCCAACAATACCCACAACCCAGCAACCCCCCCCCCGACGGGATCACCATCAATCCTTGGTAGAATGGCAAGCTCTTAGCATGGGACTATACCTGTGTGTCCACACTGGCTGACACCTATATCCATCACAGTGTGGGGCGAGAGAGAGGAGCCGCTGACCACAGGGAGGAGTACAAGATCAGCAAGTACAGGGACATAAGCCAACAGTATCAATTTGTCCTAGTGGGATCAGAGACCTTGGGATCATGGGGAAAAAATGCCACATGTTTCCTTAAAGAATTGGGTTCCAGACTCATCGACACCACCAGGGACCCAAGGGCAACCACTTTCATGTTCCAGCGCCTCAGCGTCGCCATCCAGAGGGGAAATGCTGGCTGCATACTTGGCTCACGTCCAGCCTCGGAGGATCTGGAGGAAATTCATGATCTTTGATATATTGTGCCATTTTATTCATGCTTATATTTTTCTGTAAATGTATTCTGTTTATTAATATATATATATATATATATATATATATATATATATATATATATATAATATATATATATATATATTATATATATATATATTTATATATATATATATACATATATATATATATATATATATATATATATAATATATATATATATAATATATATATATATATATATATACATACATATATATATATATATATATATATATATATATATATAATATATATATATATATATATATATATATATATATATATATATATATATATATATATATATATATATATATATATATATATATATATATATATACATATACCCACCAAATGTGAAATAGTTTCCACCAATCAACAGTTGATCCAGAATATTAGTACCGTTTTACCAGGAGCACGAGCCATTGATCCAGCCAATAGCACTCTCCTCGGTGCTCCTCTTGGGTCCAATGCCATCGATCTGATCCTAGGAAAAAAAGTCTCAGACCTCCGGACGATGGAAAGCAGGATGAAAGACATTGACACACACGATGCCTTCTACCTACTCACCAGGTGCCTGTCAACCCCAAAACTTACCTATTTTCTGAGATGCTCCCCAGCCTTCAGCAGTCCAAAACTCAAGGAATATGACTCTCTCCTGAAGGCCATGCTAGAGAGTGTATTGAATCTTTCCCTTGACGATGGACAGTGGTTGCAAGCCTCACTTCCGGTCAGGCTTGGAGGGCTAGGAGTACGCAGATCCTCCCAGATTGCTCTACCAGCTTTCCTATCCTCTTCCATTGCATCAAACGAGTTTGGATTGACAAATTCTTCTGACACCCCTCAGTGAGCTCGAGGAATAGAAAACCCTAGCTATGAGCAGATGCCATCACCGAATGGGAAAACCTCTTGTCTTTCAGCACACCAAACCTAGGGCAGCACTGGCTCACAAACAGTCAAGCTGGGATAAGCCCATTGCCTGAAAAGGTGCCTTGCCAAACATGCTCAGGGCTGCAACATCAGATAGGGAGATTGCCCGTCTCCAGCTGTGAGTGCCACCTCTACTTCCGGGACTTCTCCAAACAGTTCCATATCGCAATGGGAACGCGACTCGACCCTAAGACCCTCCGTATTGCAGTGGCTCTGCGCCTTGCTTTGCCCCAATTCACACAGAATAATGGTATTTGCGGCAAAGTGCAAGCAGACCAATACGGTCTACATGGTCCTTAACTGTTCCAAAACCAGGGCTGGGGCATGCAAGACACAATGAGTCAACGACAATCTTTAAGAAACCCTTGCTACAGCTGGATGCCCGCCGAGAGGGAGCCCCGATCACTTGCAGCAAACATACCCACAACCCAGCAAACCGCCCCGACGGGATCACCATCTATCTTGGAATAATTGCAAGCTCTTAGCATGGGACTATACTGTGTGTCCACACTGGCTGAACACCTATACCAACACAGTGTGGGGCGACAGGAGGAGCTGCTGACCACAGGGAGAGTACAAGATCAGCAAGTACAGGGACTTAGCCAACAGTAAATCAATTTGTCCCCAGTGGGCATCAAGACCTTGGGATCATGGGGAAAAAATGCCACACTTTCCCTTAAAGAATTGGGTTCCAACTCATCGACACCACCAGGGACCGATAACCCAAGGCAAGCCACTTTCATGTTCCAGCGCCTCATCGCGCCATCCCAGAGGGGAAATGCTTGCCTGCATACTTGGCTCACGTCCAGCCTCGGAGGAGCTGGAGGAAATTCATTCATCTTTTGATACAATTGTGCCATTGTATTCATGTTTATGTTTTTTTTCTCTGTAAATGGATTTTTGTTTATTAATAAATGCACAAGAAAAATTAGGGGGTGGTGGAGGAAAATTTCAAACAGCTCCCGGGGAGAATTTGAGTTTTCCCCCTGATACTTTATTGTTTCTTAATGGGGTTTCCGTAAAGGGGGGTTTTTTTATATAAAAAAAATATAAAATATAATATAAATTTAAATTAAAATATTTTTATAATTTTAATTTTAAATAAAATAAATAAAATTATAAATATAAATAAAAATTATAAATATATATTTAATATATATATATATAATAAAAATATAAATAAAATTATATAAATAAAAAATAAAAAATTAAAATAAAAACAATAAATACACAAAAAAAAAAAAAAAAAAAAAAAAAAAAAAAAAAAAATAAAAAAAAATAAAAAAAAAAAAAAAAAAATTAAAAAGCAAAACAACCACAAAAAAAACCCCAAGCCTTTCTTGGACACCACGGTTCAAGGGACCAAAAGAACATAAAAAGAAGCAATAAAAGGGCAAACCACACTCACGTCAGCCCCACAACAAAGAAACACCTGACGCGAGAAAAACCCGGGACTCATAAAAAAAGAGGAACCTCAGTAGGTCCGCGGGTCCAATAGACAGGTCCTCACGACAACCCCCAACAAATCCCCACCCCAAGAAAAGTTTTTTTTTTCCAATGTTTTATTAAACTCTAAATAAATTTACAATTATAAATGAATCAAATTTATACAAACCTAAGGAAATATTCATTTTATTTTCAAAATTTTGCTTTTTAAAACAAGATTCAATTATATTTCGTCAACCATGGACTTCTTGATACAACTTTTTTCAATTTTTTTAAAAATCAATTGAAGGGTTTAAAGTCTTTCACATGAATAAATGGAAATTTGGGAAACTTGTCCATTCTAAGCTAATTTATATTTTCTAACAAGTTTAACTTTTTTAAACCCGTTTGACCAAAAAACTTTAACGCAAATTTTACAAGGAATCCCCACGACCACCGTCGCATTTTGGGGGAATTCTTTATCAAAAATTTTTTTTACTGTATCAAAATTTTTTTAAAAACAACTTTAATATTTAAAAATCTTAAGAAGAAAGGCAAATCAACCAAGTTTTTATGGTAAGGGGGAACCAACATATTTTTTAGTTGAATAATTTTTTGCCCTTTTTTTTGGTTTTTAAAAAATATTTTTTAGCAATTTTTAAAAGATTTATTAAATTTAAATTTCCCGGGATTTCAGATCATTTTCATACATAAATTTTGATATTTCTTCGTCTATGAACTCTGGGCACAAAAACGAAAGCCTCAAAACATTTATGAAAAACAGACAGTTTAACTTTATCTTGAGCAAGAAAACAGTGACCTAGGGAAAATTATTGTAGGTTTTCTGTAAATTTTAAAAATTTTAATTCATTATTACTCTAATAATTAAAAAACAGAAAAGGGAAAGGATTTTCCTCAAACTCAACAGTAAAAATTTTTGAAAGGCTAAGCTATTTAATTTTCCAAAGGAAAGGTGCATATCACATTTTTTGGGGATAAGACACAAAAAACATCAACATATCTGAACCATTTTTCTCATTAGGAGGGTTGTGTTAAGCAATCTTTTTTTAAAAAAACCATGTATAGTTACAAGAACAGGTGAAAGAGGATTCCCCTTGCCATACAAATTTCTAGTGTAAATTTATCATTAAATACAAATTTTGCATCAAAAATGCAAATTTAATAAGTTTAAGATATAGGAACTGCAAGGTAAATCTGTTAACGATTCTTCGATAAAAACTAAAAAATCATCAACAGGAACTTTTGTAAACAAGAAAACATCAAACTAACCATTTTAAAAAATCATTTAAGTCAGCAAGGGGCTTAATTTATCAACTATACAGTTGTTTTTTACATTGAAGTTAGAAATTTTACCAACAATAGGCTCAAAATGTCAACAAGCCATTTGGATACTTTATACGAAACTGATTCTATGGAGCTAATAATTGGTCTGTAAGGTAAAGATGGATTAGTGGAAGTAAATTGTTTAATTAATTCATCTTTGCCTTTTAGTAAAGTTTTATTGTTTTATTGAAATTGCTGTTAAAGGTTTCTAAGGGATTCTTTCTAAGTTTAGAATAGGTTTTCAGTATCATCTAAGAGATTTATTCATTTTTTCTTGGGTAATCATTTTCTTTCATAATTTACTATTGCATTTATTTTATCTGCTTTGTGTTAAAATTCTGGCCAGTATTTTCTTCATAATTTAGGAAAGGGGGGGTTTTATGACACTCTGTAATCTCCAGACAAATTTGGTGAGTCTTATTATTATAAATTCTCTTTCAATGTATATGAAATTCCCACATTTTAAAATTTAAAAATACATCCACATATTTATATTAATGTTTTTACCAGAATTCCTGGTGATGTATATTTCATTTGAAATTAATATAGGTCCAGAGTGCCCTTGTGGAAGATAATTATCGTAGGTATCGATGGAGGACATTTTTTGTGACCTAAGGTGTCCTAAAATTCCTACTTGTCTCTGTAACCTTGATAAAGAATAATTATCTTTGCAAACCATTTACTGTATGTATCTTATGAGTTACATCCAGGTAAATTTAATTTTCCACAATAGTTGCCTTTTTGATCCTTGATCGAATTGTATGTAATTAGTGAAGTAATTAATTAGTGAATTAAATTTAAATTATTAATTATATGTGAAAAACAGAAGGTTGGATGTTAGGTCCGCAAATTTACTTAATGGTGGTGGATTATAGTTATTACTATACTAAATTTGCTAAGCCAAAGTCTGGCTAGAATTTATATTAGCGTATTTGTATAATATTAATTTTGCTAAGCCAAGTCTGGCTAAGGTTTATGTTATTGTGTATTTAAAATTTATATTAAAATTTTCCTTACATGATAATTGGTAAGCTCAAGTGTAGCTAAGATTATTAATGTATATTTAAAGTTTATATTATAATTTTCTTACATGAAATTTCCCTAAGCTCAAGTGTAGCTAAGATTATTAATGTATTTTTTAAAGTTTATATTATAATTTCATACTTGTAAATTGCTAAGCTCAAGTAGTTAGGATTTATTCAAGGAAAGTTGTAATATTTACCTTTATAAAGAGCAAATTAAGTACATATCATTTGTTTTTAAATTTAAGTTGAATTTAATATAAATACATTGCACCCATGGGTGAAAATGAAGAAATTAATGTAGAAGACAAACACATGGAATTTACAGCAAAAAAATCATCATTGCAAGCTAGAAAGGGTCATGTAACAAAGGCATACAATAAATGTTTGGAATTATGAATCAAGAAACTGCGAGTACTGATGATTTAAAATTGTATTTAGATGCTTTAGGGAACAGATATGATTAATACAAATATATTACAAAAATATGAAGGAGATTTGTAATAAATTGTGGAGAAAAACAGAAATAAATCTTACGATTAACCATATTATGAATTAAGAAGAAAAGATTTTTTCCCTTGTAAAAGTCAGGCTTTGAATAAATTAAAAGGTGTAAACCAGGCAGTTAATCAATCTGTTCCAACAAATAAGATGTTTTTGCCCAACCTCCCAGAATTATGTTTACTTGTATTTAATCCTGGAGAAAATTGGGAGGAGTTTTGGTCAATTTTTAAAGCAGCCGTGCATGATAGGAGTGACCTAGCATGTGTAACTAAATTATTTTACCTCAAAGGACAGATAAGAGGAGATGCTCACATACTCATACAAGCCTTTCCCAATGTAGATGACTCTTACAAGGAAGCAGTTGACTTGTTGAAGGTCACTTATGGTAATATAAAACAAAGCATGTTGGATCTAGTGAATATCATTGTTAATTTAAAAACTCCAGATCACACTTACAAAGGTTTACAGCAGTTTAGAGTTAAACTGGAGAGCACTCTCAAAACTTTAAGTAATAAATTTTATCTGAAGGAATCAGACTGGTTATTGAGTGCCATTGTACAGAATAAATTAAGCTATAAAACACTTGAATGACTCTCGAACAAGTATCACAAAGGTTATTTTGGTCTGGAGGAAATAAGACTAGGTGTACAAGAATTGTTCAGTTGCAGACCAGCCAACTAACTCATTTTAAAGATGCAACACACAATAACTCTTGGGTATCTGTCAAGTTTCACAAGGGGAAAAATTATCCCAATGTTAATAATCAGAATTCATCTACTAATAAGAGTTGCGTAGGTACATATCAAGCAGCAGGAATCAGAAATAATGATTCTTCATAAGGTAAGAAGAATAAGTACCCTCCTAAGAGTAGCCCAGTCAAAGAAAAGAGAGATTGTCTTTTCTGCAACGGTACTCATTTTTCTAAGAATTACAATGCATACAATTCATGGAATGATAAAGTTGAAAGATTGGAAGAACTTGACAGATGTATCAGATGTCTAGGTAATCACAATGTAAAAGATTGTCATGCCAAATTAAACAACTGTTATCAATGTCACAAAGGAAGACACCATATAGTCATGTGTAAGGTCTATATGATAATGTTGATAATAATGATAATGTTGACAATCCTGACACAACAGTAGCTAATGTGTGATGAATGGTTTGAAAAACCGACAAGTTGAAGATTGAGACACTTATGCAACATATGGGAATCTTTATTCAGGAAACTTTTCGCCACACAGTGGCTTCATCAGTCCGATGCAAAGTAGAAAGGCGTAAGGAGAGGAGGAGTTTGAGGAAATCAGTCCCTCAGCCTGGAGTCGATGTGTTCAGTCCATCAATCTTGTAGAATGTACAGCATAGGGCCGTAGACGTGGCTTATATACTGTAGTGAGGTGACGTGAAGCAGGAGGAGGTGAGGTATGGTACCACTATGACCTCACCTCCTCCTGCTTCGCCTCATTTCACTACAGTATATAAGCCACGTCTACGGCCCTATGCTGTACATTCTACAAGATTGATGGACTGAACACATCGACTCCAGGCTGAGGGACTGATTACCTCAAACTCCTTCTCTCCTTACTCCTTTCTACTTTGTATCGGACTGATGAAGCCACTGTGTGGCGAAACGTTTCCTGAATAAAGATTCCCATATGTTGCATAAGCTTCAGTAGCTAATGTAAAAATTGCTGCTAATGTTAATAATGATGGTTTTGCTGAAGTAGCCTTACCTGTGTTACAGGTAAAAATTGATGATAAAAGGCATAAATCAAAAAATGTAAATGCATTATTAGACCAGGAATCACAACGTACTTTCATAAAACGTAAATGTCTTGATGGTATGAAAGTACAGATGGGAGATCCTACAACTCTAAAATTATCTGGTTTTCTCTCGGATAAAAGGGCTCAGTTGTATGACACTGTTTATGTAACTGTCAGGTTGGGCAATGAGAAAAAAACGTGTTAATGCAGTAATTGTAGATAGACTTCCAGAGAAAATATCTACAGTAGGGCTTAGTAAAGTACATAATGTAAATTTAGCACCTTCTGGTGTAAGTGATGATTCTGTAGGCCCAATAAATATTTTGATAGGTAGTGACTATTATGCCTCCTTTGCAAAGGGTATGGTAAAGAAATGTGGTGTCACCCCTTTTGAAGACTGCAGGAGGCCATGTAATGTATGGTAGGATTCCTCGTAATAATAATTCATGACTAGAGGAAACTATAAATACCATAACTGTGTGTCTTACTCAGGAAATCGTACCCACAGTATAATTCTTCCATAGAGGATGGTGTTGAGCCAGTGCATAAATTGTGGGAATTAGACAACATTGGAATAAATGTAAATGAAGAAAGTCCAGACGATTCTTTTACTCAGGAACAATACCTGAGAGTTGTAAAATTTGAATCTGGACAATACTGGGTACGACTTCCGTGGAGACTGAACCATCCAGAATTGCCCACTAATTACAAAATGACATACAGACAATTAAAGGTTCAACTCCGCGAACTGAGTAAGACACCAGAATTGTTAACTGCCTATAATGATATAATTGCTGAACAATTAATTAATAAATTTATAGAAGAGGTACCTCCTGAGCAAGCCAAAATTTATGGTCACTATTTGCGACATCACGGAGTGAAGAAGGATTCTAAGACCACTCCTCTGTGGTGCCAGGAGTAACAAAAATGTACCTAGTTTAAATGGCTGTTTGATTACAGGTCCGTCGTTGACGGAAAATTTAGGAGATATCTTATTAAATTTCAGGGTGAAGAATTATGCCTTTACGGCTGACATAAGTAAAGCTTTCCTAAGAGTTGGTTTACAAGAGGCTGACCGGGATTGTACCCGCTTCTTATGGCCTGAAAATCCTAGTGACCCACTTAGCCCTCTGAAAACCTTTCGCTTTAGGAGCGTATTATTTGGTGCTACATCCAGTCCGTTCCTACTTCAAGCGACGATAAATGCACACCTTAAACGTATGGGAAGTCCATTGAGTAAAGTAATGAACAAACAATTTTATGTCGACAATTTCCTGGGTGTGACGTCAACTGAAGAGGAACTGTTAATAACTTATGGAGAGGCAATAAAATAATGCAAAGGGGCAAATATGCCTCTGAGGGAATGGAATAGTAATTCGTCCAAATTAAAGGACAAAATAAGTAAAGATTTCCCTAGAGATGAAGTACCAAAATGTAGTAATGTATTGGGATTAACTTGGGATACTGAGAGAGGTTTGTTAATGTTAAAACCTAATAATTACAGTATGCCCAATAAATTAACTAAGAGAGTTTTGCTTGCTGAAGTTTCTAAATGTTTTGATCCACTAGGCTAGTGTCACCCCTTACCATCATCATTTTCATCCACACACTCACCATCATCATTATCACTCACATACTCACCATCATTACTATGATCTACACTTTCACCATCATAACTATCATCCACACACTAGCCATCATCACTGTCATCCACACTCACCAACATCACTATCATCCACACTCTCACCATCATCACTATCATCAACACACTCGCCGTCATCACTATCATCCACACACTCACCATCATCACTATCGTCCACACACTCACCATCATCATTATCATCCACACACTCACCATCATCACTATAATCTGCACACTCACCATCATCACTATCAACTACACTCTCACTATTATCACTATCATGCACACAGTTGCCATCATCACTATCATCCCCACTCACCATGATCACTATCATCCACACACTCATCAGCATCACTATCATCCACACTCTCACCATCGTCACTATCATCCACACTCAAAATAATCACTGTCATTTACACTCACCATCATCCACACTCACCATCATCATTATCATTCACATTCATTATCTCTGTCATTCATGCTTTCAAAATCATTACAGTCATTATCTTCACCATTATCTACACTCAATATATTCACCATCCTCATGATCACTATTATCATCCTCATTATCACAACAACACTATCACTATCACTACAACACTAACACTATTATCATAACTACAACACTGTTACTATTATCATCACAACAACAGTATCACTATTATCATCATCGCTGCAATACTATCACTATCATCACTATAAAACTATCGCTATCATCACTATCACTATAATAACAAAACTGTCACTATTATCATCACAACAACACTATCACTATTATTGTGGTTACAACACTATCACTATCATCACTACAACACTATCACTATCATTATCACTACAACACTATCACTATCATCATCATCACTATAACACTATCACTATCATCATCACTGTAACACTATCACTACCATCACTATAACACTATCAATATTATCATAATCACTGTAACACTGTCACTACCATCACTGTTAGTCTATCACTATTATCACTATAACACTATCACTATTATCACTATAACACTATCACTATTATCACTATAACACTATCACTATTATCACTATAACACTATCACTATTATCACTATAACACTATCACTAAATTATCACTATAACACTATCACTATTATCACTATAACACATCACTATTATCACAAAAACACTATCACTATTATCACTATAACACTATCACTATTATCACTATAACACTATCACTATTATCACTATAACACTATCACTATTATCACTATAACACTATCACTATTATCACTATAACACTATCACTATTATCACTATAACACTAACACTATTATCACTATAACAAATATCACTATTATCACTATAACACTATCACTATTATCACTATAACACTATCACTAATATCACTATAACACTATCACTATTATCACTATAACACTATCACTATTATCACTATAACACTATCACTATTATCACTATAACACTATCACTATCATCATCATCATCAATATAACAGTATCATTATCATCATCATCATCATCATCATCATCATCATCATCATCATCACAACACTATCACTATCATCATCATAAGAACACTATCATCATCACTATAGCACTGTCACTATCATCATCACTATAACACTATTTCTATCATCATCAACAACATCATCATCGCTATAACATTATTACTCTCATCATCATAATAACACTGTCTCTATCATCATCATTATCATCATCTTCATCCTCATTACTATAACCTTATATCATCATCACTACAACACTATCACTATCATTATCATCTCTATCATAATCACTATAAACATATTTCATAATCATCATCATCATCACTAAGACACTATCACTATCATCACTATCACTATCATCATCATCATAAGACCACTATCACTATCATCACTATCACTATCATCACTATCACTATCATCACTATCACTATCATCTAAATCACTATAACCCTATATCATCATCACTACAACACTATCACTATTATCATCGCTACAGTACTATCACTATTACCAGCACTATCACTATTATCATCAATATCGATATTATCACAATCACTATTATCATCACTATAACACTATCATTATCAACACTATCACTATTATCATCACTACAGCACTATCACTATTATCAACACTGTCACTATTATCATCACTATCATTATTATCATCACTATCACTATCATCAACACTATCACTATTATCATCACTAGCACTATTATCAACACAATCACTATCATAAACTCTATCACTATTATCATTACTACAACACTATCAGTATTATCTTCACTATAACACTATCACTATCATCAACACTATCACTATTTTCATCACTATCATCAACACTATCACTATCATCAATGCTACCACTGTTATCAACACTCTCAATATCATCAGCACTATCACTATTATCATCACTACAACACTATCACTATCATCAACACTATAACTATATGATCAACCCTATCACTATTATCATCACTATCACTATCAACACTATCACTATCATCAACACTATCACTATGGCCATCACTATCACAATAATAATAATAATAATTTAAAAAAAATAAAATAATAATAATAATAATAATAATAATAATAATGATAATAATAATAATAATAATAATAATAATAAATAATAATAATAATAATAAATGATAAAAATAATAATAATAATAATAATAAAAAATAATAATAATAATAATAATAATAATAATAATAATAACAATAATAATAAAAATAATAATAATAATAATAATAATAATAATAATAATATAATAATAATAATTAAAAACAATAATAATAAAAAAAAATATAATAATAATAATAATAATAATAAAATAATAAATAATAATAATAATAATAATAAAAAATAAAAATAATAAATAATAATAATAATAAATAATAATAATAATAAAAATAAAAAAATAATAATAATAATAACTTTGAACATGATACATAGTTGTACAAAGAAATACAATAGTTGAGTGTACATGACAAAGCACATTGTATGAAGAACATCATGGCCAGCCTTAAAATTAACTTAAGATTAACTAAGCAATGATATATTCAGTGGAAAAAATTACAGCAAACAAATTATAAAATAAAGTACAAATAAATGTTTTAAACTATGACATTTGAACCTTTAAATTGAGAGGCATTATAGTTGTACAAATTTGTAGGTATTTAGAGAACTGTGGGGAAGGTTCAGGTTCAGAGGGATTTGTTAGAGTTGCAATGATTGGTGAGAGTACTTGTGAAGATTTTGTGTAAATAAAGTTTGGTCAGGTATGTAAATCTGCCTCTTTACTGTGTTGATAATATCACTATTATTATCACTATCATTATCTTCAAAATTATCACTATCATCAACACTATCACCATCACCAACACTATCACCATTACCAACACTATCATTATTATCATCACTATGACTATCATCAACACTATCACCATCACCAACACTATCACCATCACCAACACTATCATTATTATCATCACTATGACTATCATCAACACTATCACCATCACCAACACTATCACCATCACCAACACTATCACCATCACCAACACTATCATTATTATCATCACTATGACTATCATCAACACTATCACCATCACCAACACCCATCCCATCACCAACACTATCACCATCACCAACACTATCATTATTATCATCGCTATGACTATCATCAACACTATCACCATCACCAACACTATCACCATCACCAACACTATCACCATCACCAACACTATCATTATAATCATCACTATGACTATCATCAACACTATCACCATCACCAACACTATCACCATCACCACACTATCAATTTTTATCATCACTATGACTATCATCAACACTATCACTATTATCATCACTATCACTATCATCAACACTATCACTATTATCAACACTATCACTATCATCAACACTATCACTATTATGAACACTATCACTATCAACACTATCACTATTATCATCAATATCATCAACACTATCACTATTATCATCACTATCACTATCATCAATGCTATCACTATTATCATCACTATCACTTTCATCAACACTATCACTATTAGTATCACTATCATCACTATCATCAACACTACCACTATCATCAACATTACCACTATTATTAACACTATCAATATCATCAACACTATCATTATTATCATCACTATCACTATCATCTAACATTATCACTGTCATCAACACTACCACTATTATCATCACTATCACTATCATCAACGCTATCACTATTATCATCACTATCACTATCATCAACACTATCTCTATTATCATCACTATAATCATCAACACTACCACTATTATCATCGCTGTCACTATTATTATCTCTACAAAACTATCACTACAATAGTGTTATTCTAACTTAACTTTCACTATCTTTACTAAGTAAGTTAACTTGGTTAACTAGTTATCTCCTAAGTTTATTATTAACAATGTTTAAGAACGTAGTTTTAGAGAACGATGATGCCGTTGTTCGGGAAATCATTGGGGTACAATAAATTATATAATTTGTTAAACATCTACCTGTGAAAGGTTATGTTATTAGTGTCGGTATTCCTTGCGCAGGTATAGTGCCAGCGTTGACACACATCCTGGACGCTTCTGCCAATGACAAGAATTTGTCGGGCTGTTGCAACAGGTTGAAAGAATTTTTATCTAACTGGGATAACGTTCCCAGGTATGGCTGCGTTGTTTTCTGTGGTTATCAGGTCAGAAACCCAGAAACAGGTAAATACGAGCCATTTCTATTTTGGCTTCAGCCACCACTGCCTCTAAGAGAACTTCACCTGGCGATAGGACACCAGTTTGATTTTAAGGTTCTGGAAGGCCTTATGAGCAATTTATATTCACTCAGGGAGAGACAGAACTATAGACGTAATAAAAGGAAACGCCATGATTCTGATAATTGTGAGTTCCGCAGTGCTAAGAGACGCAGGACGGATATTATTAAACACGTTAAAAATTACAAACTGTTGTATACGAAGAGCAGCTATTTCCGTCGGTGCCGCAAGATCGTTATTGCGAGAATGAATAGAATTTATAGGGATCACGCCTTGTTACATGCTCTAAAAGCTCAGCTGTGTGCACCCTTGGCACCTAATGTTCAACCACTAGCAATACCAAGGACCTAGCTCATACCTAATGTCAAGGCGTCGAACTATAGCGATCACCTTAAAGGCCAGAGGAACCAGTATCATGGCCAGACCCCCCAGTATCATGGCCAGACCTCCTAGGCGTCATCCGGCAGCTCTGTGAAGCCATTGAAGAGAGCCCCTGTGTTTACTTAACAATATAAAAAACCTAATGAACACTACAGCAAAAAGATGGATCCAATGGAGGTAGACCCAGTGTCTGCTGAACCGCTGTCACAGCCAGTGAATGTAGTCCCATTGTTTAGTAAACCATAATATAACAATCCTAATAATCACTAAGGCAGCAAAAATCAATTCCACTTTCAGAGGCCATTAAGTAAGGATAAGTACCAGTAGAAGGCACCACAAAACACAACTTTACCTCAACAACGAAGAGGTAACGCGCCAGACCATAGTCAGACAACCTTGGCGTCATCCTGCAGCAAGACTGAAGTGATCAAGCCAGATGTAGGGATAACCAAACAGAGTTCTGAGTCTCAGGATAAAAAGGCTCAGTAGCATACCTGGTATTTGCCACCACCCAAGGTGGATTATGATCAGCGCTCTCAGAGTTAGCATAAACTCAAACAGAAACAGAATAAACGGTTCAAAAGAAATTGAAGTGGCAGTTGCCAGGTACTTATCTCCACAACCATGGCAGTTGAGAAAATCAGTCCTTCAGCGTGGAGTCGATGTGTTCAGTCTATCAGTTGACAGATGATAATGACGTGATTGATAGTGTACAGTCTATCACTCGATGGATGATAATGATGTGAGTGATAGTGTACAGTCTATCAGGTTGGATAATATTATGGCAGGTAATGGGATCAAGCCCATTATCTGTCTTAGTGCTGGGGGTAATGACATTGGGAAGGGCAGGAGAGAGGAGCTGCTGGATAAGTACAGGTCAGCCACAGAAGTAGTTAGGTCTAAGGGAGGGATTCTAGTCATATGTAGCATCTTGCCTAGAGAGTGGGCAATGAATGGATGTCTAGGGCAATTGGTATAAATTGCTGGCTAGGCAGGTACTGCAAGGAACTTGCAATCCCATTCAATGATAACTGGGACCTATTCTTTGGCAAATGTGATATGTATGCAAGGGATGGGGTTCATCTCTCTGGGGATGGAGTGGTTGTATTAGCCAGTTCAATTGAGAGGGTAATTGATGACTTGTCTAGGAATTTAAACTGATAGATTATAGAGGTATGGGTGTTTGTGGGAAACAATCAGGCTGCAGCATTAGGGTTAAAAACAGCAGTTATTGCCGGGATACCTCAGGGATATGTTTAAAAGACAATATTCAAAATAAAGTTGCTAGTAATGGCAAATCAATTTATCAACAAACAAAGAGAAATAGTAGAGGGCAACGAGTGACTAGCTCCCCTAAAGTTTACTATACAAATAGTAGGAGTCTAGGAAATAAGAAAAATGAGCTAAGATTACTTGCAAGTGTAGGTAATATAAATATTATTGGTATAACAGAGACCTGGTTCAACATGAAAGATAGAGAAATGCCTTCTGAATTCAAATTCAAATTCAAATTCAAAGTTTTATTCTCGATAAGGATTACAATGCTGAGTTTACAGAATTTGGTTATTGTGTGGTTTACATGTAGTAAAATAATGATTACAGAGTGTACCACTAGAACACCTAGCATGGCTAGGCATTTCGGGCAGACTTAGTTTAATTCTTAATTTTAAAATATTACAAATTATGAGGTAAGTTGGTATTATGGCTAAGTGACTAAATACTAGTTTGTGAGTTTAGCAATGTGAATGCTTTTGTTTTGGCACAGTACATAGTTTCAGTATTGGAGTATCACAGGATTCATTATTTTAAGATTGAGATTAATATTTCTGTTTATGGTCAAATGGGTGAGTGAGTGTAAGTGTGAACCACCAGGTGGTATTCATGTAGTTAGTTGACAGGGAGTATCAGGGAGATAAGATGTTTTCTAATGGTAGTTTTGAAGGTGATGAATGTGTCTGCAGTTCTAGAGTTCTCAGGTAGGGTGTTCCAGATTTTAGGGCCTTTTACATACATTTAATTTTTGCAAAGGTTTAGTCGGACACGAGGAATGTCGTAGAGATGTTTGTGTCTGGTGTTATGCCTGTGGGATCTGTCACAACTATCAAGAAAGCGTTTTAGGTCAAGGTTGATATTGGAGTTTAAGGTCCTGTAGATGTAGATTGCACAGTAGTAAGTGTGGATGTACTGAACAGGGAGTAAGTTTAGATCTATGAAGAGTGGGGGGGGGGGGGGTGTTGCCAGGGATGGGATTTAGTGATTATTCTTACTGCAGCTTTTTGTTGGGTTATTATTGGCTTTAGGTATGTTGCTGCAGTTGATCCCCAAGCAAAAATAGCATAGGTGAGGTATGGATAAATAAGTGAGCGGTATAGTGTGAGAAGGGCATTTTGCGGCACGTAGTATCGTATCTTGGAGAGGATCCCAACCGTTTTGGATACTTTTTTGGTTATGTGTTGGATATGGGTGCTGAAATTCAGGTTGTTGTCAAGGTATAGGCCTAGGAATTTGCCCTCATTATGTCTGGTAATTAGAGAGTTGTCGATCTTAATGTTAATTTGTGCATCTCCTCTCTGCTACCAAACATAATATAGTAGGTTTTGTCAGTGTTAAGCGTAAGTTTATTGGCTGTCATCCAAGTCGATATTTTGATCAGCTCCTCGTTAACAATGGTGTTGAGGGTGGCAAGATTAGGGTGAGAGATGACATAAGTCGTGTCGTCAGCAAAGAGAATGGGTTTCAGGTGTTGGGATACGTTTGGAAGATCATTGATGTATATGAGGAAGAGCAGGGGACCAAGGACACTTCCCTGCGGAACTCCAATATCAAGTGGCCGTGTTGTTGATGCTGTGTCTTTAATGGTGACATACTGATACCTATTAGTAAGATAAGATTTGAAATAAGCAAGCGCATGGCCTCTTATATCGTAATGGTCAAGTTTGTGGAGTAAGATGTCGTGGTCTACTGTGTCAAAAGCTTTTCTTATGTCAATAAAAATTCCTAGTGGATATTCCTTATTTTCCAATGCTGTATAAAGCAGATCTAGCATTTTTATGATTGCATCATTAGTGCTTTTATTTTTCCTGAATCCAAATTGGCAGGGGTTGAGTATGTTTTGTGCCGTTATAAATGAATATAGTCTCCTGTGCACGAGTTTCTCAAAGATTTTGGATAGCAATGGTAAGTTTGATATTGGCCTATAGTTGTTTAAGTCTGTAGGGTCACCACCTTTATGTATTGGTGTAACCCTTGCCATCTTGAGTAGTTTCGGGAAGGTGCTAGTTTCTAGTGACTTGTTAAAAAGTAATGAAATAGCATGCAAAAGGACATGGGCCGCTCGCTTGTACAGTAATGGTGGGACATGAGACAGATTCCCTGAGTTATTTTTAAGTGACTTCATAATCTCGGTGACTTCCGTGGGCTCAGTTGGTGCAAGATAGAAGGAATTTGGGAAATTCCCATCTAGGTAGTCCCTGGCTTGGGCATTGGTATGTGGGATTTTATTGGCGAGATTAGATCCTATGGTTGAGAAGAAGTCTTTTATCTTGTTAGCTGTGTCAGTGGGATGTAGTGGTGTTTCATTAGGTTTAGTTAGGACAATATTCTTGTTTTTTTTCAGTTTGTGGGTTCCTAGAATCTAAGAGAGTGTTTTCCACTGCAACACATGGCATCTTGGTACAGAAAACACCTTGGACAAGCTTTTCAAGTGAGAAGTGTTGGATCTGATAGGGACATGACCTCTCAGTGGCTACATTCTCACTACTACTACTACTCCGCACCTCTCCTTCCGACAGTATTTAAGTCTCCGCACTGTCGCTTGATCTTCAGATAGTTCCTGACTATGAAAATGAACTTCTCCAGGCTGAGGGACTGATAACCTCAAATTCTACGACTTCAAGGGTGATGGACTGATTACATCGTCTTCACATCTCTACTGTTCCTGCCTACTTTCTGTATTTGACTGAAGAAGCCTACTGTGTAGGCGAAACGTTTCGGAATAAAGTTGTCTAACTGTTGCATATGTGTCTTACCTAACAGTCTCTAGGTCAGCTGTGAACTTCCTTATTGAGGCCTCGTCATGGAGTCTAAATGAGACTTTGTTGTATTCAAGGAAGGTACGAATATTGTTGTTGTTGGGGATAGCCAAGTTAGGTATATGGATAGGGCGTTCTGCTTGAAGGACAGGAGTAGGAGACAGAGAGTTTGCTTTCCTGGGGCTGGGATGGAGGATATTGTTAGCCGTCTGAATGACATCATGAGAGGTAATGGGAGCAATCCTATTATCTGTCTCAGTGCTGGAGGCAACGATGTTGGCAGACGTAGGAGTGAAGACCTGATTAGCAGGTATAGGTCAGCAATAGAAATAATTAGGAGTAAGGGTGGGAACCCTCTCATATGTGGTATTTTGCCAAGGAGGGGAGTTGGAAATGAATGGTTGTCCAGGGCAATTGGTGTCAATTGCTGGCTGGACAAATACTGTAAGGAAAATGCGGTAACATTCATTGACAACTGGGACCTCTTCTATGGCAGAAATGCCAGGGATGGGGTTCACTTATCTAGGTGTGGGGTGGGAGCACTGGCAACTGCAGTGGAGGGAGCAGTTAGGACTTTAACTAGGAATAGCTAGTGGTATGGGTTTTGGCAGGAAAACAGTGAAGTCCCAGTGTAGTAATATTACGAGTTCTAGGGGAACTAGTAATAATAAGAACGTGGTAGATATTGAAAAGCCAGGGACCTTGGGTGATAAGGACAGTAATAGGTTTAGTAGAAAAATAGAAATGAGCAGGAAGGGTAAAGAGAAAGGAGAGTCTTTCAATGTTTATTATGCTAATTGCCGTAGTGCTAGGAATAAGATGGACGAGTTGAGATTAGTTGCTAGTGCAGGTAACATTTATGTATTTGCCTTAACTGAGACGTGGTTTAATTCAAAAAGTCGGGACATGCCTGCAGAATGTCATATTCAGGGTTTTAAATTGTTCCAAGAAGATAGAAGTATTGGGAAGGGGGGTGGGGTGGCATTGTATGTCCGAGATCGCTTGAACTGTTGCATAAAAACGGGTATTAAGTCTGAAGTAACACATACAGAGACTGTTTGGATAGAATTTTCAGAGGGGAATGAAAAACTGATTTTAGGAGTGATATACCGTCCCCCAAACTTAGATAGGGACCAAGGGAAACTACTATGGGAGGAAATTGTTAAGGCCACAAGGCACGATAATGTAATAATTCTAGGAGACTTTAACTTTAGTCATGTTGATTGGAATTTCTTGACTGGGAATTTAGAATCATACGACTTCTTAGAAGTATTTCAGGATTGTTGTTTGAAGCAGTTTGTGACAGAACCTACAAGGGGAAATAACCTGCTTGACTTAGTTATGGCAAACAATGAATCCCTTGTTAATAATTTAGAAATTTCAGAGGAACTGGGTGCTAGCGACCACAAATCAATTACATTTAGCATTGAATGGAAGCACGATAGTAGCGATAACTCAGTAACAGTCCCAGATTTTCGCTTAGCAGAATACGATGGGCTTATAGAACACTTATCATCTGTTGACTGGGGTAACGAAGAGAGCTATCAATATGACAGTTTTCTAAACACTATACATGCTGCTCAAAGAGCGTTTATCCCATATAAAGAAATTAGATCAAATAGAAATGACCCAAAATGGATGAATAATAGGCTCAAATATCTACTAGGGCATAAGAAAGGAATTTAGAGGCGTATCAAAAGAGGTGAGGGTCATCTTATGAATCAGTATATTGACATTAAGAGGGACATTAAAAAGGGGATAAGAAAAGCTAAAAGGGACTATGAAATTAAAGTTGCTAGGGATTCTAAAACTAACCCAAAAAGTTTTTTCCAGGTCTATAGAACAAAAGTTAGAGATAAGATAGGTCCCCTTAAAAATAACTATGGGCACCTTACTGACAAAGAGAATGAAATGTGCTTGATTTTAAATAATTATTTTCTCTCAGTTTTTACACAGGAAGACACTAACAATATTCCAGTAATTAATTTTTACAGTGGGCTAGAAGAAGATGAATTATGTAACATCACAGTCACTAGTGAGATGGTTGTGAAGCAGATAGACAGACTGAAGCAAAATAAGTCGCCGGGTCCTGATGAGGTTTTTTCAAGGGTTCTAAAGGAATGCAAAATAGAACTCTGTGAACCATTAACTAATATTTTTAATTTATCTCTTCAAACAGGTGTAGTGTCTGATATGTGGAAGATGGCTAATGTAATTCCTATTTTTAAAACAGGGGACAAGTCGTTACCGTCAAATTACCGCCCAATAAGCCTGACCTCAATTGTAGGCAAATTACTAGAGTCAATTATAGCTGAGATTATAAGAAGCCATCTCGATAAGCATAGCTTGATTAATGATGCTCAGCATGGATTCACAAGAGGCCGGTCTTGTCTAACTAATTTATTAACTTTCTTCAGTAAAGCTTTTGAGGCTGTTGACCACAATAAAGAATTTGATATTATTTACTTAGATTTTAGTAAGGCTTTTTGATTTGAGTTCCGCACCATAGACTGTTAAAGAAAGTGGCAGCTCATGGCATTGGGGGAAAAATGCTCTCGTGGATCGAGTCATGGCTCACTGACAGGAAGCAGAGAGTGTCCATAAATGGGGTTAAATCCGAGTGGGGATCTGTAACAAGTGGCGTTCCACAGGGATCAGTCTTGGGCCCGTTGTTGTTTATAATATATATCAATGATCTTGATGAGGGAATTACTAGTGATATGAGCAAATTCGCCGATGACACAAAGATAAGTAGGATAATTGATTCAAATGTAGATGTTATGGAACTTCAGGAGGATTTAAGCAAACTCTATTCTTGGTCAGAAAAGTGGCAGATGCAGTTCAATGTAGATAAATGCAAGGTTCTGAAGCTTGGGAGTGTCCATAACCCTAGTACTTATAAGTTAAATGATGTAGAACTTATCCATACAGATTGCGAAAAGGACTTGGGGGTTATGAGCAGCAACCTTAAACCAAGACAGCAATGCCTAAGCGTACGTAATAAGGCAAATAGATTACTGGGATTTATATCAAGAAGTGTAAGCAACAGAAGTCCAGAGGTCATACTGCAGCTTTATACATCATTAGTAAGGCCTCACCTAGATTATGCAGCTCAGTTCTGGTCTCCGTATTACAAAATGGACATAAATTCGTTAGAAAACATTCAGCGTAGGATGATTAAATTAATACATAGCATTAGAAATCTTCCTTATGAAGAAAGATTGAAGACTCTTAAGTTACATTCACTTGTTAGACGAAGAATGAGGGGAGACCTGATCGAAGTGTATAAGTGGAAGATAGGTATTAATAAAGGAGATATTAATAAGGTCTTGAGGATGTCTCTCCAAGAGAGAACCCGCAGTAATGGATTTAAATTAGATAAGTTTAGATTTAGAAAGGACATAGGAAAGTATTGGTTTGGAAATAGGGTAGTTGATGAGTGGAACAGTCTACCTAGTTGGGTTATTGAGGCTGGGACTTTGGGTAGTTTCAAATCTAGGTTGGATAAGTACATGAGTGGGAGGGGTTGGATTTGAGTGGGACTTTCACATCAGAGCTTATTTCTTGGGTGGCATTGAAAATTGGGTTGGGCAAATGTTTTGTTAGTGGGATGAATTGTAAAGGACCTGCCTAGTATGGGCCAGCAGGCCTCCTGCAGTGTTCCTCCTTTCTTATGTTCTTATGTTGTCGGGAGGAAGGTAGGGTAGTGGTCTGTAGTGCTATCTGTGATTATCCCTGATTTAAGGGGGGCTAGTATATTGGTCCATATGTGGTCTATTATGGTTGCACTTGTCTCAGTGAGCCTGGTTGGTTTAGTTATTGTTGGTATGAGAAGTGTGTTGTTCATATTGTTGATGAAATCAGTTACAGGCTGATCATCTAGTATGCCAATGTTGATGTTGAAGTCTCCAGCTAAGAGAAGGTGGTGCTTATTCATTTGTTTGTTTGTTATTAGTGACTTTAATTTCTCACTGAAATTTGGGATGTTTGTGTGAGGTATCCGGTAAATGGCACCGATTGTTATAGGTGTCTTAAGGTTTTTTACAGTAAAATTAGCAAAAATGTATTCCCCATATTCATCACCAAAGCAAGTGGTGCTAATACAAGATAATTGGTTAGAGTAATAGATTGCAATACCACCCCCAACTTGGTTTGGTCTGCAGTTGTGGATTGCTGTGTATCCTGGTAGAGGGTAGATATCTATTGTGTCCTGCTTAAGCCAGGTCTCAGTAAGAATAATGCAGGAGAAGGGTGTCTTTAGTGATTCAAGGAGTGCTAGGAGGTCATCATAGTGTTTGCTTAAGGACCTGATGTTGTAGTTAAGTACTGATAGACTTTTAGCATTGTTTAGGATAGTGCTGGCTTGTGATGCTGTGAAGTAAAGGCAGTTACTTTCCAATAGGTTTTGATTGTGTGTCAGATTATGGAGGTTTAGATCAGGGTCAACGTGATCAATCATCTTCTAGGTTTAAATTATGGTTATTTATATCCTGAGTTGTGTGTTGAGTTCTAGTACTGATATCTGTAGTGGTGGGAAGTTTGGACAAGTATATAGTTAGAGCATTTTGGTCATATAGAGTATAGTCACTATTACACATAATGAAGTTGATGTTGTCTATGTGTTGTGCTGGAATGAACTAAAGTACAACTAGGTATAAACTAGTAATATAAAATACAAATTTAAAAAATAGAACAAGACTCTCACTTGTAATTGCACTAAGGTCTAATATAATGACTTTTGTGGAGTCTATGTTTTGAGCTAGAATGAGCTATAGTACAACTAGGTTTAATCTAATAATATAAAAATACAAATTAAAAATAGCACCAGACTCTCACTAGTAATTGCACTATGGACTAATATAATGAATTTGGTATTGACTATGTATTGAGCTAGAATGAGCTATAGTACAACTGAGTTTAATCTAATAATATAAAAAAGGCACAAGACTCTCAATTGTAATTGCACTAAGGTCTTATATAAGTTGTTTACAAGAATTAGAGTATAACTAGATTTAAATTGACAGGATAAAATACACAAGTTAAGGTAGCAAAAGAATAATAAAAAAAATGATAAAAATAAAAATGGCAATGACTTGGTTATAATATGCTAGTAAGATGGTAGACAGGATAATATAAAAGTTGTAGTTGAAAATACTAGTTTAAAAAAGTATAGAATAAAAATGGTCAATAAAAGAAGTTTACAGTAAGTTTGGTCAATATAGTTTAAAGCAAAATTGGGCAATAACAGGGATTTTAGAATAAAATTGGGCAATTGAGTATTTCTTAAAGTGAGGTAGAATTATTGAGGAGAAGTTATGGTTAGTTTATAATAAAATAAGATAGAACAGTGATGTGGTAAGTTGTAAAAAAGGAGATAGATTCTGTAGATATTAAACAAAATTAAGACTATGAGGTAGAATGGTCGTTGAATACAACAATGACAATCAAAAGTAGTTGGGGTATTAGAATTTTAGGGGGGCACAAATTTATGACAATATAACACTAACGGTGGACTATGGGTATTATCTGCACTTTACTCAGATTCTGTTAGTCCAGCCTCACTTAGGAATGTTTTAAGGTCATGATCTGTAGAGATGAAGTATCTCTTCCCAGTGGGCTGTTTCCTAACTGCGATTTTTCCATCCCTCACAAAGCACTGGTGGATTTTTTGGGCATAGCGTAATTTTCTTAGCCGATAAAGAAGGTTTTGTCTTGTTTTGGTAAGGCATCATTGACGTAAACATCAGATTTCATAGAAATAGATGTTTTTAGTAGGTTGTTTCTTTGTAGGCTAGTTTGGAATTTTAACAGCACTGTTTTTTTACCTGCTTGGTAGCCCATCAGTTTGCAATCCTTTAGGTCGTCACTACGTATGTTAAGGAGAAGGTGGTCCTTGATAAGCTGCAGGGTGGTCTTCATGCAGGTCTCTTGAGTGACTGTGGGTGGGAGATGTTTGCTGTTAACTACAACAGCGTCAGATAGCTGCTGTTGGTCATTATGGTCTTGGAAGTTGGTTATGACATTGGCAAGTTGTTGGTCCACTCTTGATCTTTCCTCTATAATGTTGGTACTAAGTAGGGTGACTTGGTCTTTTAGAGTGTTGATGGTGTCTAGGGACTGGGTGTGGGTGTTGCTTTGTTGTTCCAGAGTGTCTAGTTTATGTTCAAGAGCAGTGATCTTGTTGAGTAATCTGCAAAGCTAGCTTTTAGTTCCTGCATTTCTTGAGTTAGTTTGGTGATCGTTTGGTTCTGAATCGTAAGGAGTTTAGCTATTTCTGGGTCGGTGATCTTCTTGACATCAAATACTGGGAAGGAGTTATCTTGGACTGTGGCGGCGGCCATGTTTGTTGTTGTCTGTCGTGTGTTGTGGTGGTGCCGGTGGGTGATGAGGGTTGTGTCCTGGCTGGCAGTACCACAAGTTTTCCTTGTGTTATTACTGCTCTCACCTTTGATGTTAGGAGTCCTTAGCTGGTTACTGGATCTTCTTTTATTGTTCTGACCCTTGTCCATTGGCTGTGGCTTCGGGTGAATAGTAGGCGATGGGTGAATGTTGTGGAGTATCACTTCAGTGGCAGCGGGGTAGGAGGTAGTAGTACGAGTCCTATTAGTTGGTAATTTGTGAACTTTTGGATGATTTCTGCAGTTGATTTATATCATTCTGGGTATCCACAAATGTTAGTGTTGTGGGGCTAGATTAGGTCATCACTGGGCTGCTGGGAACCTCAGGTAGAAGTAAAAATAGAGGACAAGGTTCCTGTTGCCGCTGCCGCTGCCGCTGCCAAACACGGTTATAAACAGGGTTATAAACTATTTCACACTGACAGGGTCAACGGGAGGGGTGGTGGGGTGGCGATGTATGTCAGAGAAAATTTAAATTGTTGTCTTAGACATGATATAAGATTAGAAACATCGAACACAGAATCTGTTTGGCTACAGTTTCTCGAGGGACATGACAAATTAATTTTGGGTGTGATTTATAGGCTCCCAAACCTTGATAGGACGGGCAGAAAGCTGTTATGGGACGAAATTCATAATTCATCTAGATATGAAAATGTTGTTATAATGGGAGATTTTAACTTTAGACAAATTGATTGGAACAATATGACAGGAAATCTTGAGTCTAGTGACTTTCTTGATACGGTTCAGGATTGCTTTTTAGAACAGGTTGTGACAGAACCAACTAGAGGAAACAATCGGCTTGACTTGGTTCTTGCCAACAAATATTCACTAATTAATAATCTTGAGGTTAATGATGAGCTTGGGGAAAGTGATCACAAATCGCTTAGTTTTAATATATCATGGAATTACCCAGATAACTGCAATCAAATCTCTGTCCCAGATTTTCGCTTGGTCGACTTCATGGGACTGAAAAATTACCTGGGTGGCCTAAATTGGGATGTCCTGACTATGGGTCAGGTAGGTGATCTTGGTTGCCAATATGACGTTTTTTCAGAGATTAGTTCTAGCTGCCCAGACAACTTTTGTTCCGAGTAGGGAAATTAGTTCTAACAAAAATGATCCCAAATGAATGAACAATAGATTAAAACATCTCATTGGTGAAAATAGAGGCATATATAAGCGAATCAAAAGAGGGGATGGGCAGTTAAGAAATCAATATAATCAATTAAGGAGAGAAATAAAGAAATGAATAAGAAAAGGAAAAAGGGATTATGAGGCAAAGGTCGCAAGGGATTCAAAGATTAACCCTAAAGGATTCTTTCAGGTATACAGAAGTAAGATTAGGGACAAGATTGGCCCACTTAAGAGTAACTCTGGTCAGATCACTGACAGTGATAAGGATATGTGTGAAATTCTAAATACCTACTTGCTCTCAGTTTTCACCCAGGAAAATACTAGCGATATTCCTGAAATAATATATTATGTAGAACAGGATGATAATAAACTATGTACGGTTGCGGTAACTAGTGACATGGTCCTCAGACAAATAGAGAAACTAATACCTAACAAATCTCCAGGACCTGATGAACTGTTTTCAAGTGTGTTAAAGGAATGTAAAGAGTAACTTAGCATACCTTTGGCTGATCTTTTTAACATATCACTACAAACTGGCATAGTGCCTGATAAGTGGAAAATGGCAAATGTAATACCTATTTACAAGGCAAGTGACAGGTCCTTGGCTTCGAACTGTAGACCAATAAGCCTTACCTCCATAGTGGGAAAATTTGTGGAATCAATAATTGCCGAAGCAATTCGTAGCCATCTTGACAGGCACAGATTGATTAATGAATCTCAACATTGTTTTACAAATTGGCGTTCCTGTCTTACAAATTTGCTAACTTTTTTCACTAAGGTAGATCATGGTAATGAATATGATATTATGTACATGGACTTCAGTAAGGCTTTCCATAGAGATCCACACCAGAGACTTTTGAGGAAACTTAAAGCACACGGAATAGGAGGAGAAATTTTTTCCTGGGTAGAGGCATGGCTGACAAATAGACAGCAGAGAGTTTGCATAAATGGGGAGAAATCAGAATGGGGGCACTTCACAAGTGGTGTTCCTCAGGGGTCAGTGATGGGCCCGTTGTTGTTCACAATTTACATAAACGACATAGATGAGGGAATAAATAGCGACATAAGCAAATTTGCTGATGACACCAAAATAGGCAGTCCAATTCATTCTAATGAGGACACTAGAGCACTCCAGGATGATTTGAATAGACTGATGCAATGGTCGGAGAAGTGGCAGATGCAGTTTAATATTGACAAATGCAAAGTTCTGAATGTTGGACAGGAAAATAACCATGACATATATAAACTAAATAATGTAGATCTTAATACTACTGATTGCAAAAAGAATTTAGGAGTTCTGGTTAGCAGTAATCTAAAACCAAGACAAAAGTGCATTAGTGTTCGCAATAAAGCTAACAGAATTCTTGGCTTCATATCTAGAAGTATAAATAATAAAAGTCCTCAGGTTGTTCTTCAACTCTATATATCCTTGATTAGGTCTCATTTAGACTATGCTGTTCAGTTCTCGTCACCGTATTACAGAATGGATATAAATGCTCTGGAAAACGTATATAGGAGGATGACAAAGACGATCCCATATAACAGAAATCTTTCCTGTGAGGATAGACTGAGGGCCCTTAATCTGCACTCTCTCGAAAGGCGTAGAATTAGGGGGGATATGATCGAGGTGTATAAATGGAAAACAGGAATAAATAAAGGGGATGTAAATAGAGTGCTGAAAATTTCCAGCCAAGACAGGACTTGCAGCAATGGTTTCAAGTTGAAATAATTCAGATTCAGAAAGGATATAGGAAAGCACTGGTTTGGTAATATAGTTGTGGATGAGTGGAACAAACTCCCGAGTACAGTTATTCACGCTAAAACGTTGTGTAGTTTTAAAAATAGGTTAGATAAATACAGGAGTGGGTGTTGGTGGGTGTGAGTTGGACCTGACTAGCTTGTGCTGCTGGGTCTAGTGAAGTGCTCCATCCTTGAGTGGAGATGATCAGACTGGGTGGGTCATTGGGCTAATCCGGGGGGGATGGGTCATTGGTCTATTGCGGAGGGGGACATGGACCTGCTCCACATGGGTCAGTAGGCCTGTTGCATTGTTCCTTCTTTTTTATGTTCTTATGTACTTGATGGATGATAATGATGTGAATGATAGTGTAAGTCTACTACTTGATGGATGATAATGATGTGAGTGATTGTGTACAGTCTACCACTTGATGGATGATAATGATGTGAATGATAGTGTAAGTCTATCACTTGATGGATGATAATGATGTGAATGATAGTGTAAGTCTACCACTTGATGGATGATAATGATGTGAATGATAGTGTAAGTCTACCACTTGATGGATGATAATGATGTGAATGATAGTGTAAGTCTACCACTTGATGGATGATAATGATGTGAATGATAGTGTAAGTCTACCACTTGATGGATGATAATGATGTGAATGATAGTGTACAGTCTATCACTTGATGGATGATAATGATGTGAGTGATAGTGTAAGTCTATCACTTGATGGATGATAATGATGTGAATGATAGTGTAAGTCTACCACTTGATGGATGATAATGATGTGAATGATAGTGTAAGTCTACCACTTGATGGATGATAATGATGTGAATGATAGTGTGTCTATCACTTGATGGATGATAATGATGTGATAGTGTACAGTCTATCACTTGATGGATGATAATGATGTGATAGTGTACAGTCTATCACTTGATGGATGATAATGATGTGAGTGATAGTGTACAGTCTATCACTTGATGGATGATAATGATGTGAATGATAGTGTAAGTCTACCACTTGATGGATGATAATGATGTGAATGATAGTGTAAGTCTACCACTTGATGGATGATAATGATGTGAATGATAGTGTAAGTCTACCACTTGATGATGATAATGATGTGAATGATAGTGTACAGTCTAATCACTTGAGTGGATGGATTATGATGTGATGATAGTGGGTAAGTCATCACTTGAGTGGATGATAATGATGTGAATGATAGTGTAAGTCTATCACGCTTGATGGATGATAATGATGTGAATTGAGAGTGTAAGTCTACCCACTTGATGGATGATAATGATGTGAATGATAGTGTAGAGTCCAACCACTTGATGGAAGATAAAAGATTGTGAATGCTAGTGTACAGGTCCTAATCACTTTGATGATGATAAATGATGTGAGTGATAGTTAAATCTATCAACTTGATGGATGATAAGGATTAATGATAGTGTAAGTCTATATACCACTTGATGGAGATAATGAATGTGAATGATAGTGTAAAGTCTACCACTTGATGGATGATAATGATGTGAATGATAGAGTAAGACTACCACTTGATGGATGATAATGAATGTGAAGTGAAAGTGTTTCTATCACTTGATGGATGATAATGATGTGATAGTGTACAGTCTAATCAGCACTTGATGGAAGATAATGAATGTGAGTGATAGTGTACAGTCTATTCACTTGATGGAAGATAAAGATGTAAAGATAGTGGTAAGTCTATACCACTTGATGGATGATAAAAGATGTAGAATGATAGTGTTAATCTACCACTGATGGATGATATTATTGAATGATAGTTAAGTCTACCACTTGATGGATGATAAATGATGTGAATGATAGTGTACAAGTCTATCACTTATGATGGATGATAATGATGTGAGTGATAGTGTACAGTCTATCACTGATGGAGATAATGATGTGATGATTCGTGTACAGTCTATCACTTGATGGATGATAATGATGTGAATGATAGTGTAAGTCTATCACTTGATGGATGATAATGATGTGAGTGATAGTGTAAGTCTACCACTTGATGGATGATAATGATGTGAATGATAGTGTACAGTCTATCACTTGATGGATGATGATGATGTGAGTGATAGTGTACAGTCTATCACTTGATGGAAGATAATGATGTGAATGATAGTGTTCAGTCTGTGGAAAATACTGTATATATTTTCCGGAAATACAGTGTATTTTGTATGTAAACTGATGGAATATATTATAGGTAATAAAAATTAATTTTGTAAATAAAGAACCAGTGATGGGTGGGCATCGCTGGGGAGAGACACCATTGTTTTGAATATGGTAAAGGCACGCTAATGAAATGTGCATAAATTTCGTCGCTCTGGAAGTTAAATTGTGGTTGAAACTTCTCAAATAGGAGCCGAAATTGTTGAATTTGCAGTCCTACATAACGTGAGCATTAAGCAGATGGACAGGACAGCTTCGAAACCCCAGCTAATTCATGTCTATTTTGTGTTGAAATTCTGGCCAGTATTTTCTTCATAATTTAGGCAAGGGGGTTTGTATGACACTGTAATCTCCAGACTAATTGGTGAGTCTTATTATTATAAATTCTCTTTCAATGTATATGTATTCACATTTTAAATTTAATATACAGTCCACATATTTATATTAATGTTTTTACCAGAATTCCTGGTGATGTATATTTCATTTGAAATTAATATAGGTCCAGAGTGACTTGTGGAGAGATAGATTATCGTAGGTATCGATGGAGGACATTTTTTGTGACCTAGGTGTCCTAAAATTCCTACTTGTCTCTGTAACCTTGATAAAGAATAATTATCTTTGTTACCATTTACTGGTATGTATCTTATGAGTTATATCCAGGTAAATTTAATTTTCCACAATTGTTATGCTCTAATAAACATTTCTATTTTATCCACACAGACAATTCAGAGTTTCTTTCCCATCTTTCATTCATATATTTCCGAGAGCTTCATTCTGAGTTGTTTACTGTCATGTGGCTCGATCACGCTCAACGCCAGGCAGCACCCCGGGAGACCAAACCCGGCAGCACACCAGGCAGAACACCCGGGGAGACAACCAGGCAAATACACCAGGCGGTCTCCCCCGAGGTACTGCCTGATGCAGCAAGCAGCAAAAAGGCTGCTCCCATATATTTCCGTCCCCCGGGGCCTTTTTGAAATCATGATGGCCTTCTTCAAAATATCTGCAACAATATGAAAGGAACTTATAGTGACATGAAAATGAGGGACGACAAAAAAAGGACTAAAATTTGACCAAAAGAGGACCGCATTCAAGTCCAACCCGCTGCCCGACGTGAAAGACATGAAGTTTTTTCCCCTCATTGAAAAATGACCTCCATAACAACTGCACCGTGTTTTCGGGAAAACAACTGGGAGAAAACCCAAAACAAACTCCAAGGAAATGAAACTTAGGACTTTTTTTCCCTCATGCCCAAAGGGGAAAAAATTGAGCATTTAAATGGCGACCGACACCAAACACCTACGCCCGAGTATAAAGCGAAGGAAGCCCCTTTAAGAACACGTACGGGAAGGAGCTCTTTCCCGTCACCTCAAAACACCGCCACCACAACCCGGGCCATCTTTCATGTCCACCATAACACCGTACCACCTTATACACCGACCCTTTAAACACCCGGGCCACCCCAAAATCACCTGTAACCATAACACCTGTACCACCAAAATTTCACCGACCCTTTCCCCCCAAAAACACCGGGGTTTTTTCAAACCACCATCAAATCACCGGTACCACATCATATCAAACCGGGGGCCCCCATCATATCACCAGTACCACCATCATATCACCTGTACCACTACATATCACCTGTACCACTATCATATATCACCTGTCCACATCATATATACACCTGTACCACATCATATCACCTGTACACCATCATATCACCAGACCACCATCATATCACCTGTACCACATCATATCACCGTTACCACCATCAATCACCTGTACCACTACTATTCACCTGTACCACCATCAATATCACCGTACCACTTCATATATCACCTGTACCACATTTATATTCACCTGTACCACCACATATATCACCTGACCACTACATATATCACCTGTCACATCAAATCACCTGTACCACTACATATATCACCTGACCACCATCAAATCACCGGTTTCACATCATATCACCTGACCCCTATAATATCACCTGTACCACCATCATAATCACGTACCACCATCATATCACCTGTACCACCATCATATCACCCGTACCATATCAATATCACCCGTACCACATCATATACACCTGTACCACCATCATATCACCCGTACCACCATCATATCCCTGTACCCTACATTTATCACCTGTACCACCATATAATCACCTGTACCACTATCAATCTCACCTGTACCACCATCAATCACCTGTACCACCATCATATCACCTGTAAACCCCTACATATATCACCGTACCACTACATATATCACCGTACCCCATCATATCACCTGACCACTATCATCTAAACACCTGTACCACCATATAACACCTGTACCACTACATATACACCGACCACTATCTATTCACCTGGACCACCATCTAGCACCTGTACCACTATCATATATCACCGACCACTATCATATATCACCTGTACCACCATAAATCACCTGTACCACATCAATTTTCACCTGTACCCCCATCATATCACCTGTACCACCATCAATCACCTTACCACTATCTATATCACCGTACCCCTCATATCACCCTGTACCACCATATTTTTCACCGGGACCACCATCATAGCACCGTGCCACCATCGTATCACCCGACCACCACATACACCTGTACCACCATCGTATCACCGGACCACCATCGTATCACCTGTACGGTGTTAACGAGAGGAAACACGGAGACATCGTCAAATCTATAATACAAAACTCCCAGGAAAAAAATCAAAATTTT
>NC_069439.1:35254148-35273166 GCF_026875155.1 Cherax quadricarinatus | reverse complement strand
TTAAATTTTTCCCCAAATTCTATTATTATAAGGGATCTAATTTTAAAATAAACCAAAGGAAATATTCATATTATTGTCAAAACTGGTTTTTATGAAACAAGATTCAATTATATTCCTGTCGACCATGGACTTGCTTTATACTACTTTCTCAACTTTTTGAAAATCAATTGGATGGTTAAAATCTCTTACATGAATAAATAGAGCATTGGAATCTTGTCCAGTTCTAATGCTATATTTATGTTGTTTTAATCTTAGTTCGAGATTTTTTCCAGTTTGACAGTAATAAACTTTATCGCAAATTTTACAAGAAATCTTATAGACACATCCATCAGCATTTTGGGGGGAATTCTTTATCAAAAGTTTTTTTACTGTATCAAGATTTTTGAATACAACTTTAATATTAAAAGTCTTAAAAAGAGAAGGCATATCAACCAAGTTTTCATGGTAAAGGAGAACCAACATATTTTTAGTTGAATAAGGCTGGTTGTCCCTCTTTGGATTGTAAAAAGTATTTCTAGCAACTTTAAAAGATTTATCAATTACGTTTCTTGGGAATTTTAAATCATTACCTATTTCATAAATTTTGGATATTTCCTCATCTATGAACTCAGGACTACAGATTGCTTAACACAATCCTCCCTAATATAGCTAAATGGTTCAGATATGTTGATGATATTTTGTGTCTTATGCCCAAAAATGTAGATATACACCATTTCCTTGGAAAATTAAATAGCTTAGCCCATTCTATAAACTTTACTGTTGAGCTTGAAGAAAATAACTCATTGCCTTTTCTAGGTGTTTTAATTATTAAGGGTAATAATGAATTCAAATTTAAAATTTACAGAAAACCTACAAATAACTGTTCCTATGTCCACTATTATTCTTCGCATCAAGATAGAGTCAAACTGTCTGTTTTCTCATCAATGTTTTTGAGAGCTTTACGAATTTGTAGTCCTGAGTTTATAGATGAGGAAATATCCAAAATTTATGAAATAGGTAATAATTTAAAATACCCAAGAAATGTAATTGATAAATCTTTTAAAGTTGCTAGAAATACTTTTTTACAATTAAAAAAGGGACAACCAGCCTTATTCAACTAAAAATATGTTGGTTCTCCCTTACCATGAAAACTTGGTTGATATGCCTTCTCTTCTTAAGACTTTTAATAATAAAGTTGTATTCAAAAATCTTGATACAGTAAAAAAATCTTTTGATAAAGAATTCCCCCCAAAATGCTGATGGATGTGTCTATAAGATTCCTTGTAAAATTTGCGATAAAGTTTATTACCGTCAAACTGGAAAAAATCTCGAACTAAGAGTGGATTTGAGTGGGACTTTCACATCAGAGCTTATTTCTTGGGTGGCATTGAAAATTGTGTTGGGCAAATGTTTTGTTAGTGGGATGAATTGTAAAGGACCTGCCTAGTATGGGCCAACAGGCCTCCTGCAGTGTTCCTCCTTTCTTATGTTGTATGTTCTTATGTAAGATTAAAACAACATAAATATAGGATTAGAACTGGACAAGATTCCAATGCTCTATTTATTCATGTAAGAGATTTTAACCATCCAATTGATTTTCAAAAAGTTGAGAAAGTAGTATCAAGCAAGTCTATGGTCGACAGGAATATAATTGAATCTTGTTTCATAAAAAGCAGTTTTGACAATAATATGAATATTTCCTTTGGTTTATATAAATTAGATCCATTTATAATTAATAGAATTTGGGAAGAATTTAATAATACACTGGACAAATAATAATTTAAAAATTTTCTTGGGTAGAACAGTTTGTTGGTGGTTGTGCAAAGGACCTGTCCAGTTGGGCCGGCGCGCGTCAGGTGTTTAACTGTTGTGGGATCTGATAGTGAGGTGTTGGCCAGACCCCCTTATGTACCTTCCTTGGATGCTTTACTTTCATAGTTCCTTGATAATGTGAGTAGTCACGAAAGCGCTTGGAATTTCTCTATTCTTTCAAAGTGGTTGTTTTGCATAATATATATATTATATATATATATATATATATATATATATATATATATATATATATATAATATTATATATATATTATATATTATATATATATATATATAATAATATATATATATATATATATATATATATATATATATATATATATATATATATATATATATATATATTATATATATATATATATATATATGTATATATATATATATATATATATATATATATATTATATATATTATATGTCGTGCCGAATATGTAAAACTGGTCAATTAGCAAGAACTCATTTAAAATTAAGTCCTTTCAAAAATTTTCTCTTATACATTTAAAGATATATTTTTTTCTTTAAATTTTTGATGTAAAAATTTTTTTAATTTTTGCCCCAAAAAGGGGGAAAATTAAAAAAACCCTTAACCTAACCTTTTTAAAACAAAAACAATTTTTTTTAGCCAAACCCCAAACTAAAAATATATTTTAAATTTTGTTTAAAAAATTTTAATACAAAAACAAACACTAGTAAAATTATTTTTTTTTCTTTTAGGTTCAAAATTTATTTTGGCAAAAAAATTATTGCATACAAAAAGGGGGGGGGCGGGCCATTTGGCAAATGAGCGTTGCTTTTTAAGCCAAAAACGCAAGTTCTCCCTATTCGGCCCCGACTATATTTTATATATATTTATATAAAATTTTTAATAAAATATATTATATATATATATATATATAATATATAAAAAACTATATATATTACTATATATATATATATAAAAAAAATATATATATATAATAAAATTTTTACAAAATATAAAAAAAATATATATATATATATATATATTAATATATATATATATTTTATATTTATATTATAAATATTATAAAATTTTATATTTATATTTTAAAATTTTATATTTTATATAATTTTTATATATTATATATATATAATATATTTATATTAATATATATTTTTATTTTAATATTTTATATATAAAATATAAAAATAGGGAGGTACCACCTTTTAAACTGTTTTTTGGGAAACCCACCCCTCAGAGAAAAAAATTAAATTTTTTTTTTGCTTAAAGGGAAAACTCAAGATTCTCCCTGAAGCTGTTTGAAAAATTTTTCCCACCACCCCCTAAATTATGTTATATATTTTATTTAAAGACAAAAACTTTGGACGAAACTTTTAAAAAAAAATATGATAAAAAAAGTAAAACAACATGGGTTAACTCAGAGTTACATCTCGAAAAATTCTTTCCAGCTCCCGGGGGGTGGGCCCCTTTTTGGCCAGAATGCTGCAGGCTTTTTCCTCTCGGGATCGCAACACTGGTCTCTGAAAGGGGAAAAGTTTGGTCGCCCTTTTGGTCCTTGGTTTTTATATGAGCTTTTCCCCCACCCTTCTTGAGGAACTTTAGAGCACATTTGGGCCCCTGCCCCAAAAGGGTCTCCGCCCCCTTTTGGGAAATTTGAATTAACCCAAGGGGGAAGGTCTTTCATTTTTTTGGGAAATTTTCTGGGCCCTGTGGCGGGCCCAGCTCCACCCCCTTCCCTCCCAGGTTTGGAAAAGTAGGTGTCTGCCAATGGGCACACAGGTGTAGCCCCCGGGCCCAATCTGTTTCCATCCCCCCGGGGGGTTAGCTTTAGTGGTTCCTCAGGACCCCTTTTGCCCTTCCTTTCAACCTCTGTATTTGGGGGTTTTCCCGTTGGCGGGGGCCAAGGGGCCCTTGTGGCGGGGCCTTCTCTTTATTATGCCCATTGATCTCCTCATGCGGGCTTATTTCCCCTTTCCCTGCGTGTGAACCCACGAGCCCAAAGGAAAGCCCCAAATTTGGGATCAGCTTTTTCCGCCCTGCCGCAAAACCCCTATGTTCTTTGGGGATGGGGGGGCGGGCTGGGCCCAAAAGAAAACCCCAAATCCAAATGGCCTGTGGGTCGGGGGAGGGGTCCCCGGGGAAGGAATTGGGAACGCAAAACAGGAAATCCCTGATGGGGTTTCCTTCACTGCCAGGAGACGAGTTTTTGTTCTTTCCTAAAAGCATTGGAGAGTTTTGTGTTGGCGTTTTTTTCCCCATGATCGGTTTGTCCCAGTGGGACTGTTTGTGCTTTTTGGGAGGAGCGGGTTCTACTGGGGGAAAGCCCTGTAAGGGTGCCCCACCGAATTGCTGTTTCCCAAGTAAACCGGGGGGTTTTTGGGGGGAAACCCCTCCCCAATCTCTCAAGCGCCCGGGGGGCACTATCTTCTTGACAAATTTGCACTGGAAGGCCAAACACGAAGACAGAAAAGCGGGTTAAAAGCAACTGCGTTGCTTTACGCACCCCAAACCCTTTCCCACCCAAACTGGGGGGGTTTTCCTAATCCATTGTTTTCCCCTCTATGCCCCGGTTCGTCCCTTTTTAAAAATTTTTGATCTCGGGGTTTTGGGCGCCCTTATTCTTTGGGGGTGGGGGGTTTGTCAAAAGGGGGGTGAAACCCCTTTTAAAAAAAGAAAGTATCTTGGCATAGAAAGACACTTGTGGGGAAAGATACGACCTCATGGGAATAAAAGATCGTTTATTCTCCCCTCCATTCTCATAAGGTCATTCAATTTGTCCCTGAGGACTTTACCGATGGCCTGGTGACCCACGGTGCCCCCAAGAGGGGTACTTTTGGGAAACGGAGTTGTAGTTAGATTTCCGGGGGGGGGGGGGGGATTTTTTCCGCACAGCTTTGGATTATTTCCGGGTTCGCTGTGTAAATTTCACATTTAAAGGGGGTTTTAAAGGTTTAGCCCCAACCCTTCTCCCTGTGTTTTCCCCCAGTTTTTAGGTCCCCCACGGGGGACTTTTCAGAACCTGCCAGGGGTCCCGTCATCCAGGTACCATAAAATTGGGGCTCACTGCTGGGCTGGAAGTTATTCTTTACTGCCAAGCAAAGAAAAAGGGGAGCAAGGGGGTTCACCCTGCTGAAAAACCCTCTGATGATTAAAATTTCATGTTCTCCAAAAAAAAGGGAATTTGAGGGTTTGCTGTACCCCGGCTAAAATTAAAAGGGAAAGAACGGGGGAAAACCGAACCCGAACAGCGGGCAAAACAATCTCTCCTAACCATATTAAAGGCATTTCTAAATCAATTTTTGATATGGCCTTGTTTTCTGGTAGGTCCTGATGTAGGCCCTTGCCGCTGAGCTGCAGCTTCACTCCCCTTGGGGAGACCCCAAAGCCCAGTTGGTTTTGGCTGGAGTAAAAATGGCCCGCTTCTAGGGGAATGTTTCTCCGTTTTCTTTTGGGAAAAGAGACGGCGAAGAGTGTTTCCAACTGCAATGGGTCTTTTTATTTCCCCCAAACCCCTTTTTCAAAGCCATAGTGAGGCTCCAAAAAAAAAAAAGGTTTTAATTTTTTTCTGGGGTTCGCCCCCCCCAGGGAATTGTTGACGAAAGTTGTTAAAATCGGTGAGAAGAATTTTATGCAGATTCACCGGGGTACTGGATTTTAAACCCTCTCTTTGAGGTCTGAGGGTTTGAATTCCCCTGTAAACCTCCGCAGATCCCCGCTGGAAATTTACACGATCGCCTTAAAAGACTTTGGAAATTCCCGGCAAAAAATTTTTTTTTTCTGATTTTGGGTCTTCTCCGGGGGTTTTCGTTTTATGGGGTTTTGTGTCCCTGGGGTTGGGGGCTTGTCTCTTTGGGGCTTTGGGCCCCTGGTTTCATCCTTGGGGGCTACGTGTCCCTCACTTGTAATTATTTTTTATTGCTCCCACTGGGGTTTCCTTCCTCCCAATTTTTTTTCTAACCTTTTGCGCAAGTTTTTCTCGTTCTCAGTAGGATTTTCTTGGGTTTTGCCTCTTTGATTCCTGCGATGATGGGGCAGAGGGGCACAGTTTTCCGTTCTTTGGGGGGTTTGGGACACTGCCTTGATAACTGACGGGGTTAGCAGTTTGCCCTCTTTTTTTTTCAGGGAACTGCAAGACAACATTGCCGAACAAGAGAAGGGTTTTTGCCCTCTTGGATGGTGCCTCGGGGCTTTTAAGTTGGTGGAACCCCCATTCACCCCCCTTAAAAAGGTTTTGTGAATTTCCCTGCTGGGAAATGGGGAGCTGCTTTTGGGATGTGGGGTAGTGTACTGCTAGCAGGGGTTTGAAAAGCCAACCCGAAGGTTTATCGGGAAGTGACGAGGGTTTCCCCCGGAATTTTCATCGCCCGTGGAGGGGTTTTGGGCCGCTCCCCGCTGGGGGCATTTTGTGATCCCGCCACCTATTGTGTGCACGAAAAACGGCCGTCCCTGTTGCGGGGCTCGAAACTCTCCACACCCCTGACAAGTCCTCTTTTTTTCATTTTTTTGGGTTGATTTTTTTTCCCCGGGTTTTTGGCTGGCTGGCCCTTTAATTTGTCTGCCCATAACCCCCCTGTGTGATAAGCCCAAGCCTTTAAAGGGAAAAAAGGCGCCCTGGCAAAATTTTCCCCATGGGGGTTCATGGTGGTTGGGGGGGGGGGGGGGGGAGAGGGGGTGTTTCCCTCCTTTGGTGGGCGGGGGGAAGATGTGTGCTGGGCGGGGGTAGGGCAAATCACCCCCCTCCCATCAGTCCCCCCAGCCCGGCGTCGATGTGTTCAGTCCATCAATCTTGTAGAATATGGGGCTGAAAAAACATCGAACCCCCAGGTGAGGGGCTGTTACCTCAAAATCCCCCTTCCCCTTTCGCCTTTTCCCCTTTGTATTGGGGCTGATAAAAACCACTGTGTGGCGAAAAGTTTCCTGAATAAAAATTTTCCCCTATGCTGCATTTAAATGTCTCAATCTTCATATAAAATTTATATATATTATATATATATATATTTTTATAAAAATATATATATTTATATATAAAATAATTTTTATATAATTTTTTATTTAAATGTATATTTTATAAATTTTATATATATATTAAAATAATATATATATATTATATATATATATATTAAAAATAATATATATATATTTTATTTTTATATTTTATGTCGTGCCGAAAAAGGGGGAAAATTTCAATTTTTTGGGTTAAAAGCAAGCTCCCGCCATAAGGAAAAAGCTAAAATTTTTTGTAAAGGGAAAAAATTTTTGCGAAAATCATTCTGAACCTAATAAAAAAAATTTTTTCACTGTGTTTGTTTTTTGTTTAAATTAAATGTAAACAAAAACTTAAAAATTTTTTAGTTGGGTTTGGCTAAAATAAATTTTCGCTTGTTATAATAAGGTTTTGGTAAGTTTTTTAATTCCTTTTTGGGGGCAAATTAAAAAATTTTTACATTAAAAATTAATGAAAAAGATATATTTTTTAAAAAAAGTAAAAGACAAAAATTTTTTAAAAAAGGGCTTTAATTTTAAAAGATTTTGCTAAATTTAACCAGTTTTTACTATTCGCGGGAAAGCATATAAATATTTATATATATTTATATATTATATATATATATATAATATTATATTTTATATATATATAATATTATAAAAATATATTTATTATATATATGGGGATTTAAAGGGGAAGGGACCACCCCAAAGAATGGGTGGGGACCCTCATCCTCAGAGAAGACAATAAAAGTACCTCCCGAGAAAAAATCAAGGTTCTTCCCATAGCCCGTTTGAGCATTTTCCCTTTTCTTACCCCCCCCTATTTTTTTATTCTATGGGGAAAAATTTTTTAATAGACCCGAATATATTTACAGAAAACACAAACATAAAAAAATTGTACAAAATATTAAAGATTTGAATTTCCCCCCCAGCTCCTCCGATGCCGGGGGGCGTGAGCCCAAAATATGCAGCAACACTTCCACCTTTAATTTTCTAGCCGGGCCCCTTGGGGCCCATTGGTCGATGAGTCTGGAACCCCAATTCTTTAAAGGGAAAAGTGTGGGATTTTTTTCCCCATGTCCCAAAGGGCTGTGATCCCCACTGGGGCAAATTGATCTGTTGGCTTTAAAGTTTTTTTCCCCGTACCCTTTCTTGATCTTGTACTCCTCCCCGTGGTCAGCACTCCTCCCTCTCGCCCCAAAAATGTGAGGGGAAAAAGGGGTCAGCCCGTGTGGAACACCAGGTATAGGGCCCCCTGCTTGAGCTTTCCATTTTCCCAAAGGAAAGGATGGTTTACCCCCTCCCGGGTGGGTTTTCTGGGTTTTTGGTTTTAGTTGGGTGCTATTTATCGGGCCCTCTGGCCCGGGCATCCAGCTGTAGCAAAGGGGGCTTTTATTATGTTTGTTGACCTCATTGTTTTTCTTTGGGGGGTTTTGGGGGCGTTTTAAGACCATAAAGACCATATTGATCAGCTTGCGCTTTGCCGCAAATGCGCGTATATTCCGTGTGAATTGGTGCAGCAAGGCGCAGTGGCCCGGTGGCCTGATGGCTAAAGCTCCCGCTTCACACACGGATGGCCCGGGTTCGATTCCCGGCGGGTGGAAACATTTCGACACGTTTCCTTACACCTATTGTCCTGTTCACCTAGCAGCCAATAAGTACTTGGGTGTTAGTCGACTGGTGTGGGTCGCATCCTGGGGGACAAGATTGAGGAACCCAGTGGAAATAAGTTAGACAGTCCTCGATTATGCACAGACTTTCTTGGGTTTTCCTGGGTGGCTAACCCTCCGGGGTTAAAAATCCGTATGAAATCTTATCTTATCTTACGGAAGGTGTTAGGGTCGAGGTGCGTTCCCATTGCCGATATGAGAACTGTTTGGAGGAAGTCCCCAGAGTGATGTGCGCTTACAGGCTGGAGACGGGCGGTATCCCTGTCTGATGTTACAGCCCTGCGCATGTTGGCAAGCATTTTTTCAGCGATTGGGCCATCCCAGCTTGACTGTGAGCCAGTGCTGCACTAGGGTTTGGTGCTGGAGCAGCAAGAATCTCCCATTCAGTGAGGGCACTGCCATAGTTAGGGTCCTGTATTCCTGCTGAGTCACTGAGCTTATCAGGAAGAATTTGTCTTATTAACTCGTTTGATGCTTTGGAAGAGGATAGGAAAGCCGGTAGAGGAATCTGCGTACTCCCAGCCCACGAGCCTGACCGAATGTGAGGCTTGCAACCACTGTCCATCTTCAAGGGAAAGATTCAATACACTCTCTAGTATGGTCTTAAGGAGAGAGTCATATTCCTTGAGTTTTGGACTGCTGAAGACTGGGGAGCATCTCAGAAAGTAGGTAAGTTTTGGGATTGACAGGCACCTGGTGAGTAGGTAGAAGGCATCATGTGTATCAATTTCTTTCATCCTGCCTTTCATCGTCCGGAGGTTTGAGACTTTTTTCTAGGGTCAGATCGATGGCATTGGACCCATGAGGAGCACCAAGGAGAGTGCTATTGGCTGGATCAATGGATCGTGCTCCAGGTAAAACAGCACTAATATTCTGGATCATCTGTTGATTGGTAGAAACTATTTAACATTTAGTGGGGTTTACAGAAAGGCCCAGGCTTTCTCCCATGTCTTTAATTTTTCTCATGTCCTATAGGAGAGATTCAATAGTGCCAGATTGGGTACCATCATCCAAGAACCAGATACTGAGCTCACTGGAGAGTGGTTCTGTGACTTCCTTGATGATCAAACAGAATAGAAAGGGGGCAAGAGGGTCCCCCTGTTGCACACCCTCACGTGAGTCAATTTCATGGTCCCCAAACAATAGTTTGGAAATCACACTATAACACGATTCTATGAAGAGATAGAAGGAAGGGAAGTTTCTTCTGCTTGGAGAGCAGCACCCCTTCTGACTAAATTGAAAGCATTGGCAAAGTCCAATTTGATCAAAGCAATTTCATCGGACATGTTGTTGATATATACTCATGCTGTGTGGGCAGCTGCTTCACAGCGTTGTTGAACACCAAAACCGAGCTGAGTTGGTTGCAACATTGCAGCAGCCTCTTGACTCACTTTTCTTACTGCAGCCTTGGTGACTAAGCGCTGAACGGTGTTGCCCATTGCAATGGGCCCGATTCCTCCATCTTTTTTCTGGAGGGCACACAATGAGGCACCAAAGAAAAGGGGTCCAATGGCTTCTACTACACTGCTAGCCAGGCACAGGTTGGAAAATTTGTTGAGTTCAGATTGCAGCCTCTCTGAAACATCACCAAGTGCTGGATTGAGTATTGTTTTAAGTGTTGAGGCCTTAAACCGGTGAAACCTCCTGCTGAGCCCTGTGGAAATGACATAGAAGCTTTATTCACATCAACATCTTGCAGTTAAGAAATCAATAAATTCAATTAAAGAGAGAAATAAAGAAACGAATAAGAAAAGCAAAAAGAGATTATGAGGCTAAGGTCGCAAGGGATTCAAAGACTAACCCAAAAGGGTTCTTTCAGGTATACAGAAGTAAGATTAGGGACAAGATTGGCCCACTTAAGAGTAACACTGGTCAGATCACTGACTGTGATAAGGATATGTGTGAATTTCTAAATACCTACTTCCTCTCAGTTTTCACCCAGGAAAATACTAGAGATATTCCTGAAATAATAGATTACGTAGAACAGGATGATAATAAACTATGTACGATTGTGGTAACTAGTGACATGGTCATCAGTCAAATAGAGAAACTAAAACCTAACAAACCCCCAGGTCCTGATGAACTGTTTGAAGGGCGTTAAAGGAATGTAAAGAAGAACTTAGCATACCTTTGGCTAATCTTTTTAACATATCACTACAAACTGGCATAGTGCCTGATAAGTGGAAAATGGCAAATGTAATATCTATTTACAAGGCAGGTGACAGGTCCTTGGCTTTCGAACTGTAGACCAATAAGCCTTACCTCTATAGTGGGAAAATTTATGGAATCAATAATTGCCGAAGCAATTCGTAGCCATCTTGACAGGCACAGATTGATTAATGATTCTCAACACGGTTTTACAAAGGGGCGTTCCTGTCTTACGAATTTACTAACTTTTTTCACTCTGTTTGAGGAGGTAGATCATGGTAATGAATATGATATTGTGTATATGGACTTCAGTAAGGATTTCGATAGAGTTCCACACCAGAGGCTACTGAGGAAACTTAGGGCACACGGAATAAGAGTAGAAATTTTTTCCTGGGTAAAGGCATGGCTTACAAATAGACAGCAGAGAGTTTGCATAAATGGGGAGAAATCAGAATGGGGGCACGTCACAAGCGGTGTTTCTCTGGGGTCAGTGATGGGCCCGTTGTTGTTCACAATTTACATAAACGACATAGATGAGGGAATAAATAGCGACATAAACAAATTTTCTGATGACACCAAAATAGGCCGTCCAATTCATTCTAATGAGGACATTAGAGCACTCCAGGATGATTTGAATAGACTGACGCAATGGTCGGTGAAGTGGCAGATGCAGTTTAATATTGACAAATGCAAAGTCCTAAATGTTGGACAGTTAAATAACCATGCCACATATGAACTAAATAATGTAGATCTTAATACTACTGATTGTGAAAAGGATTTAGGAGTTCTGGTTAGCAGTAACCTAAAACCAAGACAACAGTGCATTAGTGTTCGCAATAAAGCTAACAGAATTCTTGGCTTCATATCTAGAAGTATAAATAACAGAAGTCCTCAGGTTGTTCTTCAACTCTATATATCCTTGGTTAGGCCTCATTTAGACTATGCTGCTCAGTTCTGGTCACCGTATTACAGAATGGATATAAATGCTCTGGAAAACGTACAAAGGAGGATGACAAAGATGATCCCATGTATCAGAAATCTTCCCTATGAGGATAGACTGAGGGCCCTGAATCTGCACTCTCTCGAAAGGCGTAGAATTAGGGGGGATATGATCGAGGTGTAAACATGGAAAACAGGAATAAATAAAGGGGATGTAAATAGTGTGCTGAAAATTTCCAGCTAAGACAGGACTCGCAGCAATGGTTGCAAGTTGGAAAAATTCAGTTTCAGGAAGGATATAGGAAAGCACTGGTTTGGTAATAGAGTTGTGGATGAGTGGAACAAGCTCCTGAGTACAGTTATTGAGGCTAAAACGTTGTGTAGTTTTAAAAATAGGTTAGATAAATACATGAGTGGGTGTGGGTGGGTTTGAGATGGACCTGACTAGCTTGTGCTGCTGGGTCTGGTACAGTGCTCCATCCTTGAGTGGGGATGACCAGACTGGGTGGGTCATTGGGATAATCCGGGGGGTGGGTCATTGGTCTAATCCGGGGGGTGGGTCATTGGTCTAATCCGGGGGAGGACATGGACCTGCTCCACATGGGTCAGTAGGCCTGTTGCAGTGTTCCTTCTTTCAGTGTTCTTCTTATGTTCTTCTTATGTTCTTAAGGTTAGATGTTCTTCACCTGCTGCAATGTCAGGGAGGTCGATATTGGTACTATTAGCCCTGGGTGGATGTTTGTCCTTCAGAGCTTGCACCATTCTGATTTCACATTCGTCTCTCGACCTCTGGGGAGAGAAGACGCTACTTGAGGTCTCCCTGCACGCCACCTGGTGTGAACTGCTACACTTAAGCACCAAGATGGCAGATCGTATGAGCCGGCGAGTAAACACTGTCTGTATCGAGTTGGTCCGAGGGACATTAAGCAGTGCGACAATGAATGTTCTGCTACCAGGCATCATCAGGAACGTCTAGGGGATTCCTAACGATGAATTTGTATGGTGTGGCCCTTAATGGAATGACACGTGTCTTTGTGAAGTTTGCAAGACCCGGCTTTTACACCCGTATTATGGATGAATTTCAGGAATGATGGATGTGTGTGAATTTCTACAGTGGAGGTGTGTTTACATGACGTCTCTAAATACTTCACGTGGGTAAAAGTATGAAAAGTTCTGTCTGAGGCGATGCCGTATGGACTTCGGGATGTCTTCAGTAGTTATGGAACTGTTCATTCGGCTAGCATGGGGGTGTGGAGGGACGGCCAATACAAAGGGCTGCCGGAGGGATCCTATGCTCTAAAGATGTCATTGAAGAGGCCAATCCCATCATATGTCATGTTAACAGGATACAGGACTCAGGTATTTGTCCACTATGCAGGGCAGAGGAGAACGTGCCGATTATGTGACTCTTACGAGCATATGGCGGCGCAGTGTACATGAAGGCAGGCCCCTAGGATGACATCAACGATGGTAGACCAGCAACCGAGTACCGTGGACGTGGAGTTGGGTGTTTCGAATGGTCAGAGGCTGAATCTATGCAGCGAGGAGGTGGAGAGAGTGGAGGAGGTGTTGGGGATGTGTGTCACCCTCCCAGAAGTAACAAGGGAGAGCTCACCGAGGCCTGAAGGAATAGTGGACGTGGAAGAGACTACCCAGGAGAGGATGTTGGAAGCAGTGCTGCAGGAGTTTTTGGGAGAGACGGAGGCCAGTGAGGAAGGAGCTGGGCGGTTAAGTGAGGGGCAGCAGCTGGATGGGCAGCAGGGACAGGTAGAGGCCTTGCTTAAGAGTGGAGAGGAGAGGGAAGTGGTGGTGGAGGTTCATCAGGAGGACTCGCATGAAGTAGATATGTGTGTGAGTGGTAGCTCATGCAAACGGACTGCAGGAGCGTCCGAAATGGACGAGGTCCTAACACCTGGGCAGAGGCCAGGGAAGAAGGCATGGGCAGCTGTGGTGGAGGAAGTAAGCAGGGGTGGGGTTCACCGGGGAAGCCTGGTGGGGGAGGGCAAGGGGGGTTGGTGGGCAGGTTAGGAAGAATGGAAAAGAGAGTACAGGTACCATGAAAGGAGGATTGAGTAAGTCACAGCGGTATAGGGGTAAGCCGCCTTTCCTGGAAAATTCAAGTGTGTAACATTAAATGTAAATGATCTTAAAACTGAGGTTAAAAGGGTTTGGTTAGAATGGTTCTTAAAAAGGTTTGATGTAGATGTATGCTTTTTGCAGGAGCATAACCATAGGTTAGGGTGTGAGCTGCGTTTGTGGGGTTATATGCTGTTTGTCAGCAATGCATTGCAACTGACAGAAGGGGGTGGCAGTGACGGTAAAGGAGACCAGCCCATTGTGCGTCATGGTTTGGGAGGAGGGAGGAGATGGAAGGGTCGTAAGGGTGGATGGGTATTGGGGGGAGGGGAGGGTATGCTTCATAGGTGTTTATATGCCAGCAATCAACAACGCGAGGGTGAAAGTTAATTTTGTCCCGGATGTTTTGTTGTAGTATTTGCGAGGCTTACCTTCTATTACAGTGCTTGGAGGTGATTGGAATTGTGTGATTAGGCATGGGGATGTGATACTGAGGGGGTGGGATGTGTATTGGGTGCTCTGAGGGATGTGTTAAGGGACGTATTGGTTGTAGATGTGGTGGGGAGGGGGGTATGGAGTAGAGAACACGTTCATTCGTAGGGGTTATGAGGCGATGATTTATGTCATGCATGGGATAGGTGTGAAGAGGGTAAGGACTTTTGACGTGGGGTTCTTGGACCATAGGGCGGTAATAGCTGACCTAAGGGTGGATGGTATAGTGCTTATATATGCAGGGTATTGGAAATTGAATGTGAGGCTCCTACAGGAGGGGAATATGGCTTATCCTTCAAGGATTGGTGGAAGGTGTTCTGGGATACTAGGGATGGGGAGATGAATTTGCTTGACTGGTGGGAGATGAGGGCTAAGATAGGGATTTTGGAGTTTTTTATAGTACATGGCAGGGAACAGGAGTGGTGGCAGTATGGGTTATAAAACTACCTAGAGGGACAATTGAATGATTGTTATGGGGGGGCAGGGAAGGTATGAGAGGGGATTTGGATGGTCTAAGGAGTCGGATTGCGGAGATACATAATGAAAGATTTAATGCAATTAGAGTTAGGGCAGGATTGGAGTATGTATTAAAGGGAGACAGACCATCAGGGTACGTCCTGAGAAAATTTAAGGAAAGGCAGGTGGTGACTACTGTAGCACATCTAGTGGTCGATTCGGGGGAGGGAGGTTATGTGGAGGGACAAGACCTTTCCAATATGGATCGCATCAGTGTTTATGCAGATTATTGGCTTAGGGAGAAATGGAGGAGAAGAGGGGAAGAAGTCAGGGAGGAATTTTTTGAGGACATGGGGAGAAACATTGCATTAGGACAGCAGGAAAGGGAAATGCTGGAGATGGAGGTGGAGGAGGTGGTTTACGGGATGAGTCAGGGTAAGACACCGGGCATAAATGGGATACCGAACTATTTTTATAGAGCTAATTGGGAGTGTATTAGGCAGTGTTTGGTGGGAGTCGTGAATTTTATGTTGAGCAATGGGAGGATGGGGAAGTCACAAAAAACTGGGATCGTTGTTTTACTGCCGAAAAAGAAGGAGGGAAAAGTATTGAGTGATTACCGAGCATTGTCCTTACTATGTTCGGATTATAAAATTTTTGCTAAAATTCTGGGCAATAGACTGAAGAAGGTGATAGGATCAGTGATACATAGGGGGCAGCATGACATCCCGGGGTGAAGTATGAGGGATGGTCAATGTAACATAAGAGAATTTATTGAGAGCTGTCCAGGAGGGGGAATACTCAGTTTAGATTGGGCTAATGCGTATGATTGCATGAACAGGGATTTCTTAAGAGTTTGTTTGGAGAAGTTGAGTTTTGGGGTGGTGGTGAGATGGGTGCAAACCTTGTATGTGGGAGTGGTAGTGAGGGTACAGGTTAATGGGAGGTTGAGGGATCCGGTACTGACGGAGAGAGGTTTGCAGCAGGGATGTCCACTCTCTCAGTTGCTGTTTGCCTGTGTGCAGAATCCTTTCTATGGGCTTGTTGATGAGGTGATGAATAGACAAGGGATGATGGGGGCTTGCAGGGGGGGGGGTATGTGGATGACACTACTGTACTGGTAATGGGTGAGGAAGATTTAAGGATGGTCTGTGGAGTAATTCAGATTTTTGGGGATTCTATGAGTATGAGAGTCAATCTAATGAAATCAAGATTAGAAGTGTGAAATTGAATTGGTGGGAGATTGGGGGAGGGGTTGGGATGGACAGTAGTTGACAGAATTAGGTATGTGGTGTATGGTACATGGCAGAGGTGCAAGAATGCAGGAGGGTCAATTCGGAATTAGTTATGAGCAGGGTTTTGGGTAGGCTTAGAAGTTTAAGGGCTAGGGATGTAGTGTTACAACAGAAAGTATTGGTGGTTAACTCGCTTGTCTGTAGTAAGGTGTGGGGTGTGGCAGAGGTGTTTCCTTTACATACCTTACACATGCCTTAAAACCCTCCAGAGGAGGGTTTTAAGGTATGTGTGGGGGTTTGGAAGGGCTTGGTTACGTAAGGAAGTAGTAATGATGGATGTGCTACAATGGGGTCTTGACCTGTTGGCTATATATATTAAACAAAGGTATATACGGGCAGGTGGGGATTGGGGTATTAGGGTGGGCAGGGTGATGGAGGAGGCACGCAGATGGTGGTGTGGTAGGATTTGAGGGATTGTGAGGATATGTTGAGGTTTTTATTGACTGTTAGACAGGTGTCCAAATTAAAGGTAAAAAGGTTTGTGCATGCTGTGGGGGGGTCAGGGTGTTTTACAAGGTGTCGCTGTATACCCAACATATGACTGGCAAACCATTTGGAGGGAGTTTAGCTTGCTTAGGATACCAGCGGGGATAAGGGAGTTAGAATATCGTTTTATTATGGGAATTTTGGCCTCTAAGGAAGAGCTGCGTAAAATGGGTCTTGCAAGAGAGGCGTCTTGCTTGCACTGTGGGGACGTCGAAACAGCTTTTCATGCGGTATATTTTCGTCCTTCTTTGGAGGGGGTGAGATTATGGATGGGGGTGTTATCAGACTTTTGGGGGGGGGAGGTGGTCTTTCCTTCGGGCTTTATTGTTGGATGTAAATGGGGTGTCAAGGGATGTGGGAAGGGCTTTAATGTATATCACAGCGGATTATTTATATGTTTCTTGGGGGATGAGGGAGGTAAGGGGAGATTTGAGGATAAAAGTGTTAGCGGCAAGGTTTTATAGAACGATGTGTAGGAATAGACAAGTCTATGGGGGGCGATGGGCAACCAGATTCTCGGAGGGTTACCGGAATCTCACTGTGGGTCGACCCCTTCTCGTGAACCCAGGGGGCGGGCAAGGAGTTGGTCTCCTTCCGAGGGATGTATGTGGGTAAGGTAGTTCAGCAGCAAAGTTGTGTTGATAGTGTGTGGGGAATGGATGATGTGAAGGAATGAGATATGTGATTTCCTAGTTTAACCTCTGGTTATATTCTCTGTGTACAGGATAACCTTTCTAACCATGATAACTAATCCTTGAGATCTCGGGTTAGGCACAGTACTGTGTTAATTTTATACCCATGTTAAATTTAATGGTTTTCAACGAAATTGGTTGTGGGGTGCTGTGACCCTGCATATTTGTATTGTTGTACAAAATTAGTGGCTTTAGTATTATGTTTAACATCTGGAACAAAATGCCTGTTTCCTTTTATTCACAGGCGAATGATGTGTTAATTTGTTAAGGCTTTTGTGTTTTTTGGGACACACCTTTTTTAATATTTAATAATAGTATTGTATGTCATCTATGCAAAGCATATTACTGTGGCACTCATATTATTGTGGCACTCATATTATTGTGGCACTCATATTATTGTGGCACTCATATTATTGTGGCACTCATATTATTGTGGCACTCATATTATTGTGGCACTCATATTATTGTGGCACTCATATTATTGTGGCACTCATATTATTGTGGCACTCATATTATTGTGGCACTCATATTATTGTGGCACTCATATTATTGTGGCACTCACTTATATGAGGAACAATGTTGGGGGGGGTGTTGGAAGGGGATTATGTGCCTATTGAGGGTGTGAGTATTGAGGGTGTGAGTATTGAGGGTGTGAGTACTGAGGGTGTGAGTATTGAGGGTGTGAGTATTGAGGGTGTGAGTATTGAGGGTGTGAGTATTGAGGGTGTGAGTATTGAGGGTGTGAGTATTGAGGGTGTGAGTATTGAGGGTGTGAGTAACACCAGCGTCTGGGTATAACATATTGTACAGGTAGATATTGTGTCTAGTAAACTCTTACTAAACTTGATTGTTCTAAGCTGCTGTAATTTTACAGTTGTAAGTGCATTATAAGTATGCATTCCCTTTTTAAAGTTTATACATATATATTTATTGTACTCACTTATATAGTCTTGTTGCAACAAACTTGCAATGGTTGTCTAGTTATGTATATGCTGTGTAAGTTTTGAAATTAGTGGTAATTGATCAATATAGGCGGGGGATGATTATGTAACTTTAGGGTAGTGTCTCGGACACTTCAGGAGTGGAAGGTTTACATGGGTTTATCTTTTATTAAACCTAATGATATTCGAGGATGTAGGTTATAGTGATATGTGCATTGTATATAACTTATCTTTCTTAATAAATCATAATAGAAAATAGCCTTTATAATTATGTTTGTTATGCCCTGCAATAATGTTACAGTTGTAAGTGCAACACATGTATATATTTTCAATTTTCGGGTTATAGATAATAGTTGTCATTACTAATATTGTATAATATTGTATAATATTGTATAATATTGTATAATAGCTGCAGTCAGGCACTGACTAGCAATGAACTTGATGTTTTATGTTTCCTTGTAGCCTTTAAGTTGTATAGATGGTGGATGATTAAGTCCTCCAGGGTAGAGTCCAGTACACTTTCAGAGTGGACCGGGAGCTTGAGTTTTACCCCTTATATGACATGATTGTAATAAATGATGTATATAATTATATGAGGATTGTATGTGTGATGTTCTTTTAAATAAAATAAAAAAAAATAGTATTACCCTCTTCTATTTTTTTTTGCTAATTTGGGCTCTGATTTTTGAGGCGTCGGGTGTCCTGTAGTTGGCATTTGCCCGGCGGGTGTTTGTCGCCCTAGAGGGGAGACGGACGAGGTTGTCATCCCTTGGGAATGCATTTATTGCCCTAATAACATGTGTTGCTAGTGACTTGTCCCTCCTTGGTGGGACAGCCAAAGAGGCATTGCCAAAAAGCAGCAGGTTGTGCCAGGATCTGTTGTTTGAAGGAGCAGCATTGACTTTCTTCAGAAGGTCAGTGAATTTGCCAGCAGCTTGAGGGCGAACTGCTTCGGGGATGTGTGTCAGAGTCCTGGTGGATGTTAATTTGCTTACAGATTTGAGATCCTCTGTAGGGGTGAAGTCACGGTAGCTGTCAGCGCTGTCT